>CAUYLG010021423.1:0-94148 GCA_963573385.1 Cacajao melanocephalus | reverse complement strand
AATTTTTATTTTTTATTTTTTATTTTTTTGGTAAAGTGATCTTTACCAGAGTTACTTGAGGCTGAGCTGCAGTACTTTTATTGAAGTATTGTTTGTAGCATTAAATATTTTTACAATTGGGAAATTAAAATAATAGTTTCTTATTTTATTTGGATACAAAATATTAGTGACTAGAATAAGTGGTTGCAAGATTGATCTTATGTTTTTAAGATGGTTATGTCATTGTAGGCAGATTTGAAAATAGAGTTAATAGCAGAAGGGATAAAATGTCAGGGAATGACTATAGTCTTCAGCGTTATTCTTGACTATAGTCTTCAGCGTTATACATACTTAAAATATGTATGTCCCCTGTGATTTATTGTTTGTCTTTCTAGTCTAGCCTTCCTTGTCTGGGGGTTTAATGAATGCAGTTAGCATTTTTAGGTGGTCTTTGTGGCATCTGCCTATAGTTCCTAAGTAATTTGACCTGAAGTTTTTCAGCAATTATTTTTCTTGTGTCTTTATTTTAGAACTCACATCCTTGTGATATTTATACATTTTAGCTGCAGATGCTTAGCTATATTGATACATCTTTTTTATGTCTATTGGTGTGTGTGAGCACTGGCTTATTTATGCATGAGGGCTTTTTACCCACAGGATTTGACTAAAGTATGAAAATAAAGAATAATTAATATTTGTGAAATATGAAAGGTAAGTCAGTCCTTTTTGTCCTTCTGAAGCCCAGAGAACAAAGTTGTACAATTCATTTGTTTATAGCTTCATGAATGACAACCTGACTCTTAAAGTGCAAAATCTATTTATTTGATTTGTTTACTGTGGCTGGGGGGAGCTCCTTATTTAAAGGAGCTGTTTAGTTTTGATTGTCCCGGGATATTCTTCAGGGCTAAAGAATTTTTACTCTTGCACTAATAATTGAGCTTGCTGACCACTACTTTTATATATACTTGTAGTTTTCAGTAGCAATTAAAAGGGATAGGAAGCAAAAAGATCAATTACCTTGTGATCTATTCAGTTTAAGACCACTGGAGCTTTTGTCTCTTTTTGGCTCCTTTGAGTAACTGGAAATTTTATTAAACTTTATTCTTTTTGGAGGCTAGATGTAGATCTAGGCTACTGTTTCTCAAACTTACTAGTATGAATAAGAATTATCATTGGCATTTGTTAAAAATGTAGACTCTGTCAGGCGCGGTGGCTTACGCCTGTAATCCCAGCACTTTGAGAGGCCAAGGCAGGCAGATCATGAGGGCAGGAGTTTGAGACTAGCCTGACCAACATGGCGAAACCCTGTCTCTACTAAGAATACAAAAATTAGCTGGGCGTGGTGGCACGCTCCTGTAGTCTCAGCTGCTTGGGAGGCTGAAGCAGGAGAATCTCTTGAGATAGGGAGATCGCGGCTGCATTGAACTTTGTTTGTGCTGCTGTACTCCAGCCTGGGTGACAAAGTGAGACCCTGTCTCAAAAAAACAGTTTCTAATTTTAATCAGATGTATCACTCTTTTTCTCCTGTGATTAATGCTTTTTTTGTCATGTTTAAGAAATCTTTTCCTGAGTAAACATTTCTACATTATCTTCTTTCAGCTTTATTATTTTACCTTTCATGTTTAGATCTACGGTCTACCCAGAATTGATTTTCTCTCTCATGTATGAGGTCGGGGTCAAGTTAACTTTTTCCATATGGATACCAAATTGTATCAACGTTCATTTTTGAAAACACTGCCATTTCCCTGCTTTCTGTACCACTGCCTTTTGTTCTAAATCAAGTGTGTATGATGGTGGTTTTTCTTTTCTGTCTGCCTATTTTTGTGTGGGTGCCATACTATTTTATTTACTTTGGCTTTATGGTATTTGAAATTTGGGATAGAGTACAGATCTCCAACAAAATAGCACTGTCACTTCAGGAGATTCTGATACAAGTAGTCCATGGTTGACATTCCTGCTCTGGAGATGCTGTGAGAGAGCTCCCAAATTCTCGCCTAGTATATTCGCCTGTGTTTATAGTTATAAAAACACATTATTAAATGGAGCCATTCTGATACATAGTTGCACACATTGTTTATGCTTGTACATGTAAAAACAATTTCTGGTATTTTGTAATATTTTTGAGCACCAATGATTTCAGAACAGTCTGTCATATGTATCCTGGTCCATTTTATATATTCATTTGCTGATATTTCTTTCCTAAAAATAATTCTGCAAATATAGCAAAATGTTAATTATAGACTCTCAACGTTGGGCTATACGTGTTCTTATACAGTTTATTTTCACTTTTCTGTATTTTTGAGAATTTTTATAATATTGGAAAAAATGCTACAGAGAATACTTTATGGTATAAAATCCCTCCTCCCCTTTTGTATCTAGGATAGATTGTGTTAGATTTGATAAACCCTTTTTGGTAGTTTCAGATGTGGACTTTCTGAGTCAGAGCATGCATATTTTTAGAGCTCTTTGAAACACATTACTAAATAGATTTCCATAAGAAATTTTTACTCATTAATCTTCCCACTAGCAATATGCATGTTTCATAGCCTTTATCAGTATACTGTATTGACATTAGCAGAAATATATATAAATTTTATTTTAATCCTTATTTATTTATTTTGAGATAGGGGGTCTCACTATGTTGTCCAGTCTGGCCTCAAACTTCTGGGCTCAAGTGATCCTCTCAACTCAGCCTCCTGAGTAGCTGGAACTTCAGGCATGAGCCACTGGCACCTGGCTCTTAAGCCTTATTTTGAACTTGCACTTCTAGTTAAGTTGATCATTTTTCTTTTTGGTTATTTGATTCTTTATGAAATATCTTATATCCATTTACCTACTAGCATTTTATTGATAATGTAATCTGACAAAAAAGGGTGAGAAAATTCCTCTGGGAAAATGAGCAGATGACTAACAAGGGCAAATCTGAGAAAGAGCAGAGAGGAGATAAGCCCTACCAAGAGTTAAAACATTATATAAAGCTTTACTAACAGACTGATGAAGTAAGTAGTCAGGAATTAGAAAGCTTTTTCAGAATTTGGTGTAAGATAAAGCAAAAGCTCACCCGAAATCACAAATTAAATGGTTAAGAGTATTCAATTTATAGATTTTCCCTACACCATTCAATATGCCACATTGTCAGTGGATTATAGTTAGATATTAAAAATGAAAAGAATATTTCTCAATAGGTAGGGAATCATCTAAGTTTAGTAGAGATTGCAAATATTGCCAAGGAAAATAAAACAGATTGCACCACATAAAAATTTAACTTTTATAATTTAATAGCAGCTCATAACCAAAATGTAAAAATGTAAGCAATAGTTTATTAGAGCAAAATATCAGAAAAAGATCTAATATCCTAGTTAATGTTAAGACTCTTTAGGGAAAGCGTCATTTATCTTTTTACTTTGTGTTTTTTTTCTGCAGAAGTCAATAAATATTCTAACTTTTAGCTCACAGGAAACTACTAGAAATAAACCGATGATGGCTACACTCTTCTTTGGGCCATGTTTTGGCTTTTTTTCCTCCCCAGCTTTTTTTTTCTTTGATTTCAGAAATGAAGTTCCAAAAAACTTTAGTTGTTTTTTTTTTCTTTTTTCTTTTTGAGACAGGGTGTCTTTCTGTCACCTAGGTGGGTGTGAAGTAGCATGATTACAGCTCACTGCAACTTCCAACTCCTGGGCTCAGTGATCCTCCTGCCCCAGCCTCCCAAGTAGCTAGGACTACAGGTGTGCACCACCATGCCAGGCTGATTTTTAAATTTTTTTGTAGAGATGGGATCTCACTATGTTGCCCAGGATGGTCTTGAACTCCTAGTTTCAAATGAACCTTTAGCCTCAGCCTCCCAAAGTGCTGGGATTATAGGCATGAGCCACTGCACCTAGCTGGAAAAATCTTTATGAGTGTTGGTAAACATTTCCCAGGAGATGATTAGCATGAAGGCATTTATAACTAAAAATAATCAATTCATTAGAAACTAGCATGATACAGGCAGTTAACAAAAATGTTTTTATGTGTAGGAGGGGTTATGCCTGTCAAACCAAGAGGGCTTACTGTTGTCTGAGAAAGCATTTACTTTGCTACTGAGAGACATGACCCTTGCTGAGTGAATGAATGGTAAATGATAGTCATTTGGTTTCCTACAGTGGACCCTGATAATACTAAGTTGATAGTGTTTTTTTCTGCATGTTGGTTAGAGATTGTATTGCCACATTTTGGAGGGTCTTTATAAAACTAATTTACATTTTTTAAATGACGAGGTAGCTACAGGTGTGTGTTCAGGTCAAGAAGGCAGGGTCACTCCTCCCTGTGGCTAAGTGTTGGCTCTGATGATGTGCTTAGGCACACAGTGCCGTTTAGACATACTTTATCTCTTATCTGATAAATGATTTTTAAAAATTACCTATATTCATGGACAGCTAATAACTACTGTTCACTTAAATCCAGTACAAGTAATTTTCCCTCTAGCTTTGGGAATCAATCAGTTTTCCTCCAAGTGAACACCAGAGAAAGTAGTTGTCCCCCTCTTACCCCCCGTAAGTGTATATATTTGGGGGTCTTTTTGTGTGAATAATCATTTCTTTAGAACATTACATTCATCTTCTCTGAGAGGTGCTCATGCTGTGGTGTGTGTATTGTTTTTAGCCACCTTTTTTTTTGTTTGTTTTAGAAGACAGTAGAGTGTCTTTGTTAATAGCAGGGGCTTTGAGTGTCTTTGTTAATAGCAGGGGCTTTGGGGTCCCCAGCCCAGGGCCGTATGTATTTGGCCAAGTTAATTAACATTTTTGAGCTTCACTTTTGTGGAAAGGGGGAAATAATTGTAACTCCTTGGGTATTGAAAGTTATTAAATGAGATAAATACATGTCATGCTCCTAGCCCATAATGAATATTAAATGAATACTAGCTTTTAAATTCTTGGTCTTGTTAGTGATATGTTTTTCCAAATTTATTTTCTTTGGTTGATATTTGAAAGCTTTACTAACCAGATTCAGAAAATATTTCCAACTTGATATGTAACCAAGAATACAACACTTAGTGGGTGCTCTCCTGGTTGTGTCAAGGTAATGCAAATGTGGCAGATTTTAGCACATTTTATAGTTATTGAGTATTGAAATGTTTATAGTTAATTTCTTTCTTTGATTACAGCACCCATATATCTCCCATCAGCATCCTACCAGCCTCTACAGAGTAAGTAGTATATTTATAGAAGACAAATTTTTAAGATTTTAAAATACTACTAAGCTGTAGAAATGAAAATAATGTACTTATTTTGCTCACTTTAGGGGAAAGACTGTTTATAGGCAGTAAACAAGTTAGTATTTTATGTACTGAAATAGGAACAAGTGAAGAAGAAACCTGTTGGCTTTAATATACAAAATAAAGATGAGCTTTCTTCAGATGATTTTTTTTGGATCCTCTGAAATAGTTGAAAAATGTTCATAGAAGTATAAGTTTTAAAAAAGTTGACCTAAAAAGTGTGAGCAGTACTCATAGTTCTTTCATTTAGCTGAGTGTTAATAGATTATTTTGCTTTATAAGTATAGCTTTGAAAAGTCTTATTTAAGTGGTTTTCTGTATAGTGAAGAGTGAATTATAGGGACAGCCGATCCTTCTCATCCCAGTAACAATAGAGACATTATGGTTGATTTGTATACGATTGTCTGTCTCGGTAAATTTTACTTTTAAAACTTAAGCCAGTATCATGTATTCCTTTTATGTGTTTCTTTTTATACTTCGGTTTACACATTGAAATATCATAATAGTTTTACTGGTCAAAGGTTTCAGCATTTATGTCTGTGTGACCGGATATCCAGTTAGAGTGACTGCTTCTTACTAAACTGTGTTATGTTTTGTAGTATTTTAGAAAGAACAATTAGAGCAGCTGTGGAACAGCACCTTTTTGATCTGCAGAGCAGCATAGATCATGATCTTAAGAATTTACAACAGCAAAATGTGGTGTGTAATAACGAAGCAGAAAGTATTCATTGTGATGGGGAAGGATCAGATAACCAGTAAGAAACATTTTACTGTTGTTTATTAAATGTTATAAAATAGTTTTATCTTAAAAAACTGTATTTCTATTTAAATAACAGGGCCTCATCTTTCTTGGAGATTTCTGAAAGTCATTGTGAAAAGTGACTGTGTTCATATACTTGCGTATACATCCATAATTAACACTGAAAAATCTCCTAACTTTTTTCATAATGTTTTATTAAGTCCAACTTTGTTTGGTTTTTGTTTTTTTTTTCCCTGAACATCAAATGAAGTAACAAGCTTACCTTTAGGAATTCTGTTGTATGAAAAATAACTTTAAAAAATTAGACTCTGCAAGAGATGGTCACACTTTGAGAGGCATTAAGTGATCTAGGCAGACAGTTACAGGAGCAGCAGATTGATATCACTATAGTGCATATGATCATTGAGTGAAAAGGTGAGCACAATCATCCTTTGCTATTTAAATGGTTATCCCTTGCCACCAGTCTCTCCCCTCCCCACGTTTTTGTTAGGTTAGCTTTTAATACAGGTTGAACAAAATCCAAAATCTGAATGCTCCCTAATCCAAAAATCCAAAATCCGAAATGCTCCCAAATCCAAAACTTTGAGCACTGACATGATACTCAAAAGAAATGCTCATGTGAGCATTTTGGAGTTTGCATTTTCAGATTAGGGATGCTAATCCGGCACCTCTCCTTGGGATGTTGTGAGGGACCTTGTTTGTTATGCACTCTGAAAATTTTCATAAGCAAATGAGTGGCTTTTAAAGTAATTTATGAGCCAGTTGCTAACTGGCAAATATTCCAAAATCTGAAAACAAACAAAAAACCCCAAATCTGAAGCACTTCGTTCCCAAGTATTTCCGACAAAGAATACTCAACCTGTATTTAACCTTTATTAGTTAAAGGTACCTGTAAGACTTGATGTTAGTCCACTTTTCATCTGACCTGTTACCTTTAAATGAAGGAAAGCCTCTCTGTTTTCTATTACTTTAGCCCAGTACTTCAGGATACCTGTGTACCTACCTCAGAGACCATGGTGCAATGATTTCATGTCTTTCATATATCAGTGTTTTTGAGGGGGGACAGATGATAAAGATGTACCCAAATCTAGAAGATTCATAGGAAGGTAAAGAAAAAAAAAGATGATTGGGGAGTGATTTTTTTTTTAAGACAGTTTTTAAAAGGGCTGACTAGAATAGCTATCATATATGAAATGAAACTGAAAAATGTAAATGTATGTGAAAACCAGTGGGGGGAATGTTTATTTTTGGAATTCCATGTAGTATAATTGCAAGTGTGTCATGGATGGCATTGCGAGCCAGTGCAGCTCTATTTGATGGCTTTGGTTTGTGTACTTTGAAGGCATGAATAAAATATATACAACTGGGAAAAGGTGAGAGAGGGAAAGAAAAAAAATTAAAAAGGAAAAAATGTATGCAATCGGATCTATTGGAAGTATTTGGGCAGAATATGAAGGGAAAAAAGCAGTATGTAAAAGTTAGAAATAGTGGGAAAATGTTTCAAAGGATGTAAGCAGATTTCTTGGAGTTTGTCCTTAGCTTAGCTAGGGATCCTGCAAACCTGTACCCATTGGTCAGACAATATTCTTATTTTCATCACTGGGGAACACATGTTCTGTCGAGGGAAGTGGTACCATCTTTGGAAACAAAAACTGCAGTGTTTTGTATATTCAAAACTGTGTAAGACGACAGCTCTGCAGCAGGAAGCTATTTCTGTTTTACTTGATAAGGTGTTAGACACTGTAGTGTCTAGTACTGGACTTGTATTTGAACAGGACAGATGGGTCATTATTATGTGAGAGTGTGTATTTGCAAGGGAAATGACTATTTTGCACATAAATTATTTTAAAAGCCATTCATTCGGTTATGAAAATTTTTAGAGGGGGTAAAAAACAAGATCCCTCATAACATCCAAAGGAGACAAAAACTTAGCAGATTTGATAATCTAATTTAGCAAGACAAAAAAAGTGGATTTTTGTGAAAACTACACATTTTTTTAACAAGTAAAAGTTTCAGATCATTGTTGATATTTACTTATTTTAAAGTAAAGGCATTACGTAGTCAACATTTGGCCTGATCTAATTTTTTAAACTTCATCTCTAGGGTTAATATTGCTGATGATATTATTAATGCCAGTGAAAGTAACAGAGACTGTTCAGAACCTGTGGCTAGCACTAATTTAGACAATGAAGTTATGCAGCAAGATTGTGTATTTGAGAATGAAGAAAATAACCAGGTAAGGAATGCCAAAAATGTGTGTTAGGTGTGTTCGATGTATAACTTTGATTGTTTCATGTGTTCCTTTGATGTCAGTATTTTGCCAGATATAGTTCAGTATTTTGCTGACACACTTAATTGTCTCAATTATAAATCCCCAAGAATATACATTCTCTCAGAGTTTAGGAAACATCACTGGTAGAAAAGTTTAAAACAACTTATTTTATTTTCCTAGAAAGAAATTATAATGTCAGCTGAGGTGGTTAGGTGGTATTATGGTTGACTTTTGTTATTTTTAAGACAGCTTCTGTATTTCTTAGGAGTTTTGGTGAAGAACATGGTAAAGGGGAGAACATATAATATTCTCATATAGCTCTTAGGATGGGTAACCAGTAACAAAATACTGGTTAACAAGAGAAAAGCAAGTATTAAGATATGTATACCTCATGTACACATGGGAGATACTTGGGGGAAGTGAGTAAATCTCTCAGAGGTGGCTTAAATACCATCATGCCCTGAAACAAAGGAAAGAAGGATGTTGGAAAGATGTACTTGAAGATGGCCAGGAAAAGCACCATAAGCAAAGTTAAGGTTTGCTCTGAAGATAGATAGTTTTAGAGTCAGAGAGGAGACACCCATTGAAATGGAGATTTCTACTGCAGGTGAAAATTTCTTCTATAAAAGGGTAACTTCTCTGTATTATCCTATATTTTCTATTTCTGAAAATAATCAGCTCAAAATAATCCTTATGCTAAAGAGGCATAATTTGGTGTGGCATGTTCTGAACCCCCACTGTTGGCATCCTTTCATGATTAGCAAAAACCTATGAACATTGTTGTAATGATGACTAAATTATTGTCACTGTCACATTTGTTAGTGGTAACATTTTTTTAAAAAATAATTGCCATTAAATATAAAAAGCATCTTTCTAAGACATGTTCAAAATGTAATTTTGATATTTTAAAAATAAGATGCTAAATTAATTGATAAAGTGAGTTTCTTCAGTATATTTTCATTGTAAACCATATGCTAAAGTAGGGCTAAAGAGGAGTTTAGAGTAAGTAGACTTGGGTTTGTATTTTGCCTTTGCTTAATATCAGTGTGACTTTGGCCGAGTTACCTGACTTCTGAACTGCATTTTGCTTTTCTCTAAACTACATTAGAGGATTATGATTAAAAAATGTGAACATGCTATAAAATTATTTTATAAACTAGAAGACATTTCAAAGAAGTTGCCACCTGTTAGTTTCACAGACTTGGGTATGTTAGATTAACAGCTTTTTAGTTATTGCTTCTACAGTCCTCTTGCCTTTTCCTAGATTATAAATTTCTGCCTGTCTACTGAGTCATTCCCATCAGTGTAACACATTCATACTGTTATTTCTTCCAAGTTCAGAAAAAACCCTCTCTCAACTCCCTCCATCCCATTCTAGCTACATGCACCCTGATTTCTTTGCTTCCCTTTATAAATAGAATTGCTGGAAGAATTGTCTATGTCTATTTAAACTCTTCTCCCATTCTCCCTTATGTTCACTGCAGCTGTCCTTTCCTCCAACCATTCATTCCTCTGAAATTGCTCTTGCAAGTTACCGGTGATGTCTATTGAATGTTTTACTTGACCTTATAGCAAAGTTTGATTCGGTTAATTACTCCCACTACCTTGATATACTTTTTTCACTTAGCATTCAGGATATCTCACTCTGTTGTTTTTTTTCCCTACACTGGCTGTTCTTTTTCGGTCTCTTCTGCTAATTGCTCTTTTGAATCTTATATTTGGAACGGCCCAGGGTCCATTTCTCAGATTGCTTATTTTTATTTACTTCCTCAGTAATCTTGTTTAGTCTGATGGCTGCTACTACCATCTATATGCTACCGATTCCCAAATTTGAATCTCCAGTCTAGACCTGTTTTGGAACTTTACATTCCTATATCCAACTAGTCCACTCAACATTTCCACTGGTATATTTTTACCAAGCATCTGTTGAGTAGGAAAGATTTCGTTTGTCACCCATCGTTAGTTTCATAGCCGAGGCACCTGTAACGGAAGACATTAACAAGAGAAAAGCATGCACGTTCATTTAAGTTTTATGTGACATGAGCACCTTCAGAAATCGAGACTCAAACAGAGACACCTGTATATTTTAATGCTTTGGTTTGATGAAAAGTGGACAGTAGTGCAGAAGAATAATTAGACAAAGAGGATGTGATCTCATTGTAATAAATGAAGGGTGGCTAATTTACCAAGGCCTGTTTGTTCAGATTCTTTTCTGTGTCCCTGTGTATTCAGAGATAAGGGCGTTCCTTTTGTCCAGGTATAGGATAGATACTTCTGAAATGAAGGTTTTATGACTTACTTCAGAAAAGAAGTTTGACTACTTTTTACTCTTTCTACTGCCACCCTGCAGGTCCAAACTACCATCATCTCACCTGGATTAATATTGCCTCCTAATTAATCTCATCTTTGTTTCCTGATGGTGTGTTCTCCACATACAGCCAGAATGATCCTTTTAAGAGGAAAATTAGAGAATGTTACTTATCTTCCTAGAACCTTCCAGTGCCATCTAGTTATCAAAATATAGCTATATGCACTACAGAATATTGGCTGTGATAGTCAGGTTTGAGACAGCTAAATCTTAAGTCCTATCTAGATTCCTATTTGTGTGGATATCTCCTTAGCTCGCATTCTTACCTATTCTTGCAGATATTTCCTCAATTTTACCAAATCTTACCACTCTCTGTGTATTAGCAGGCCCTCCCACTTACCCACTTACTCCAGCCTCTGAACTTTTTTTGTTCTTTTTCCCTGCTTCCTATCCCCCCTGCCCCCGAGATGGAGTCTCGCTCTCCTGCCTAGGCTGGAGTGCAGTGGCATAGTCTCGGCTCATTACACCCTCTGCCTCCTAAGTTCAAGCAGTTCTCCTGCCTCAGCCTCCCAGGTAGCTGGGATTACAGGCATGTGCCACCACGCCTGGCTAATTTTTATATATTTAGTAAAGACAGGGTTTTACCATGTTGGCCATGCTGGTCTTGAACTCCTGACCTCAAGTGATCTGTGTGCCTCAGCCTTCCAAAGTGCTGGGATTATAGGCGTGAGCCACTGCTCCTGGCCCCCTCCTCACTTTTGATAGTGTTATAATTATTTTATGTATCTTTTAGTTTTTATTTTTAGAGACAGGGTCTCACTCTTGCCCAGGCTGGAGTGCAGTGATGTGATCATACTCACTATAACCTTAAACTCCTGGCCTCAAGCCATTTTTCTCACCTTATGTTCTAGAGTGTTGGGATTACATGCATCAGCCACTGTGCCCAGCCATATCTACCTGTCTGTTTATTGTCTGCCTCCCACCGTTAGATTAAAATCTCATGGGGCCACTCACAGTGGCTCATGCCTGTAATCCTAGCACTTTGGGAGGTCACAGTGAGAGCATCACTTGAGCCTGGGAGTTTGAGACCTGCCTGTGCAACATAAGGAGAACCCGTCTGTACAAAAATAATAAGAAATATTAACCAGGTAAAGTGGTGTTCTCCTGTGATCCCAGCTACTTTGGAGGCTGAGGTGGGAAGATCACCTGAGCCCAGGAGGTAAGGCTGCAGTGAGTAGTGATCACACTACTGCAGTTCAGCCTGGGCAACACAGTGAGACCTTGTCTTTGAAAAAAAAAACAACGAGGGCCAAGATTTTTGTCTATTTTGTTCTTTATTACATCCCTATTATCTAGATGCATAGTAGGTATTCATTAAGCATTTGTTGAATGTAAGACCACAATAGAATCTAGCACATAGTAGGCAACTCAGTAAATAATTTGTTGAATGAAATTGGTGTATCAGGCTGGGTGTGGTGGCTTAACGCTTATAATCCCAGCACCTTGGGAGGCTGAGGAAGGTGGATCGCTTGACCCCAGAAGTTTGAGACTAGCCTGGGCAACATGGCGTCTCAACAAAATTTAAAAATTAGCTAGGCATGGTGGCATACACCTGTAGTCCCAGCTGCTTGGGAGGCTTAGGTGGGAGGATCACTTGAGCCTGGGAGGTAGAAGTTGCAAAGTTGTAGTGAGCTGAGATTATGCCACTGCACTGCAGCCTGGGTGACAGAGTGTGGCCCTGTCCCCTGCCGCCCCCCCCCCCCAAAAAAAAAGAAATTAGTTTATCAGTTACTTTGTAAAGAGAACAGGAATTCTTTCTAAATTTGGTTTTAGGAAACCTTTTTGAGTGATGGGTTCTTGGCCTTGAAAAGCCTGTCACCATTTTTTTTTTCCCCTCAGCTAAGAAGCTCAGTGATTTTTCTTCTTATTTGAATAAGTTAGTTCAGTTGGGCAATACACAGTACTTGTTAACTTGAACAGTACAAGCAAAAACACCTGATTTAAATTTCAGTGACTTGATAATCTAGGTTGTACATGCACATAGTTTCAAATATGGAAAATAACTAGTGCTATTAGGGCACTATAGTCTTGCAGAAGAGAGGAAGAACTTCTGGCCAGGGCAGTTATGGAAGGTCTTGGAGCAAGGGGGATTTTGAATTTGGCCTTTCATAGGGTTGAATTTGGTTCAAGATTTGTGAGACTAAAATGAATAGTATAAGTAAAGATTACAGGGAAATGTTGAATGTTAATGAAGCAGAGCTACTTGTAGAGCTCAGGGTATTGTGGGAGGATATATAATAGAAGATAATTCTGGAAATATTGGTAGATTCGAGTCATGCATAGAACCTGGAATACTATCCTAAGAATTGTGGATTTTCTCAGTAGAAGGAAAATATGGAAAACTTTGAAGCAGAAGGAATGATGTATCCAGATCTGTATTTTAGGAAGAAGATTTTTGTAGTAGTCATAAAAAGTTTGTAGGAAAGATTGGGGATAAAGACAACAGTTAGTGGGCTTTTTGCACTACATTTGGTGAGCACTTAAAATGTCTGAGCTGGTGGGCATGGTGGCTCACGTCTATAATCCTGGCACTTTGGGAGGCTGAGGTGGGCAGATTACCTGAGGTCAGGAGTTCAAGACCAGCCTGGCCAACATGGTGAAACCCCATCTGTACCAAAAAATAAAAAAAAATCCCGGGTGTGGTGGTATATGCCTGTCGTCCCAGCTATTCGGGAGGCTGAGGTGGAAGAATCTCTTGAACCTGGGAGGAAGAGGTTGCAGTGAGCTGAGATTGTGCACTCCAGCCTGGGCAAAAGAGTGAGACTCTGTTTCAAAAAAAGAAAAAAGTCTGAATTGTGGGACCCAGGGAAGGAAAGAAGGAAGAATAGGGAACATTCCAAAGGTGAAAATGATTAACATTTAGGCGCAAACTGGGTTAAGAAACACAGACCCTAAGGGATTGGAAAAGAGGGCAGTGCTGCAGAACTGGTGGTTCATATGAAGCAGATGTTTGGGTCTTGAGTTGTGGCTGGTGGTGGGGGCTCATTTTGCTTATGAGTGAATGGAGTTGCCAAAGCAGTGACTTCAATAAGAGAATAAGTGGGGATCAAAGAAACCTGAGGAGAACCTCTGTATTTTAGCACTTTGGAGGAAAAAACAGCCATGGCCATAGAAACTGGGAATGTCAAAGAGGATGGGATTTTTCCTAAGTTTGAAAGTTGGTCAAAATAGAGTTAAAAGGAGAAAAAAGGTGATGGGAGGCAAAGGTACAAAAATAAGAAGGGGAAGTTTAATTTTATTTGCTTGCTGGGGGGGTTAAAGGTCTAATGAAATGGCTTTTTTTTTTTCTTTGCCTTTGCTGTTGAGCAAAAAATTAAAAAATATATATTTTAAACAATACAAATAATATATTTTTATATATATTGTTTAAAACATATTTTTTAATATAAACAATATATTTAATGCTGGTGAGGGTTTGGTTAAGATAAGCAGTCTCATACAGACGTCAGAAGTATAAATTGCTGTAAATTTCCTGGAAAACACATTGACAGAACAAAATACCTTAAGCCAGAAATTTCAAAATCTAGGACTGTGTCCTAAGGAAATACATACAAATCAGAGGTGTATGCAAATATTTTTCTATTAAAATTCTTATTGGGAGTTTATTTACAGAAAAAAAATGGGAAACATGAAAAGTACTAAATGGAAAATGATTCGATAAATCGTAGTATGTCCATATAATAGGATATTGTTGAGTCATTTAAAATTGTTTTAAAGGGCCGAGTAATAGTCACGAGGTAAAGTTATTTTGAAAAACAAAAAACAAAAACCAAGTGTAGATTACTAAAGCTAATGAAGTCCCAATTTCTTTGTGTGCGTGCACTGTACATGGGTGTGTGACACATAGTCAAAAGGCCAACAATGTAACAAAACATTTACAGTGGCCTTCTGGATGATAGATTGTGGATGATTTTGCTTTTCTTCATATGTTCTTATATTTAGGTTTCCAACAGTTCCTCTGATTTATAATCAAATAATTTAAGCAAATAATTCAAATTAAAATTTATTGTATTTTGAGATAGAAATTATTGGTAAAGAGAGGAGCTTTGGTAGGTAGAGGATTTCATGGTTGAGAATGAATATCAGGTGCGTAGATAGAAGCTGCAGTGTGTGGAAAGCCTTTTGGACAAGTTTTGCATTGAAAATAAAAGGAACGAGAAGAGTTGAGCAGTCTGGTTGTGGAAGAGATATCTGCCTATTCGCTTCTGCTTTCTTGATACAGGATGGAGATTTGAGCATGTCAGTAGGAATCAGTCACTAGATAAGGAGAGACTGAAAAATGTCAGAAGAAAACTCCAGGGTAATTAGGAGAACACTGCATAGAGGGGGCTGGGGAGAAGAGATGGAAGGAAGATGATTCAAAGTGCAGGTTGAGTGACTATTTCTAAATAGGAAAAGCTACTTTTAATCTTTAGTAAAAGGGGATATATAGAATTTTTTTTTTTTTTTTTTTTTTTTTTTGGGACAGAGTCTTGCTCTGTTGCCCAGGCTATAGTGCAGTGGCACGATCTCAGCTCACAGCATCCTCTACCGCCAAGGTTCAAGCGATTCCCCTGCCACAGCCTCCTAAGTAGCTGGGACTATAGGCGTGTGCCACCATGCTCGGTTAATTTTTTTTTTTTAATTGTATTTTAGTAGAGATGGGGTTTTACCATGTTGGCCAGGATGAACGCAATCTCCTGACCTCGTGATCCGCCTGCCTCAGCCTCCCAAAGTGCTGGGATTACAGGCATAAGCCAACATGCCCAGCCTATAGAATATTTTTTCAGTGAGAGGTGTTTTAGGGACTTAATTCAGATGGCTTTGACCATTTTAAAATGAAACGCATTTGCAGAGGGTGAGGAGACAGGAATTGGGTTTGGATCTGAAGAGAATAGGTACAGTTTTGCAAGAGTCTCTGTGGAGAGAAAGCAAATAGAATTGAGTCAGCAGATATTCGAGAACCAATGGAGGTCTAGCTGAAGTTTGATGACATGAATTTGCAGTGAGCCAGCTAGGAAGGTACATAAGTGACACGTTTTCTTGTAGCATCTGTCTGTCTGGAGGACAGAAAACTGGTCATAAACTAGATCACATTGGTAAGGGCATTGACTAAATAGCTTTGAAATAGTTAACCAGGGTACAGAGTGCATGTTGGGTGGATTAGAAACTTAGGATGAACTTTTCAAGCTGTGGCAGTAAGGTGAAGACATTGCCAAAGAGGGGAATATAAGTTGGACAGGATGTATGAGTTTCAAGTGTATTATAGTGTGGCATGATTCAAGTGGCTTTGGTAGAAAGTCACTCGTGTCTAGGAAAGTGTAAGGCTAGATAGAGTAGGAGTCAGCAAACTTTTTGTGTAAAGGCCCTAGTCAGTAAATATTTTAGGCGTTGTGGGTATACAGTCTTTGCCACAACTACTTAACTCTGCTGTTGTAGCATGAAAGCAGCCAGAAAAAAATGTAAGAAGTGAGCATGGCTATGTTCCAATAAAATTTAATTTATGGACGCTGAAATTGAATTTCTTGTCATTTTCACTTCACAGAATATCATTATTCTTTTGATTCTCCTACCCTCAATCATTTGAAATGTAGAAACCATTCATAGTTGAATAACCATGCAAAAACTGGCAAAAGGTTGGATTTTAGATATAAAAATAATGTGGGAAAATTTTTTTCTCTGAAATTGACTTGCAGTGTAAGGAAATCAGATTGCCTTTTAACATTTCAAAGCTGATAAATCAAATAATCTCGAGAGTACTAGGTGCTGCATAAACCACAGTCCTACAGTGTATTGGTTAGCCAGGCTGAAATTAATCTTACGGAATCTTTTTGGCTATTTATTTGAGTTAGAGTCCCACATAGCTGGAATTACAGGCATGCACCACCTTGCTCGGCTAATTTTTGTATTTTGAGTAGAGACGAGGTTTCACCATATTGGCCAGGCTGGTTTCGAACGCCTGACCTCATGATCTGCCCTCCTCAGCCTCCCAAAGTGCTGGGATTACAGGCATGAGCCACCATGCCTGGCCTATATTTTGGATAACTTTATCCAGTAGGTTTTTGCAAAATAGAATGTTTTTTAATGTGCTACTAGATTCCATAGTAAATATTTTGGAGTTTTATCTGATATAAAGAGATTATTCACTGTAGATTTTGAATAGGTATAAGTTGTACTGTAATCAGTATTTTGGGAGTTGAAAGTGTATGAAGGTGAAAAAAATAAAAAAGAAAATGGGTCGGGCACAGTGGCTCACGCCTGTAGTCCTAGTACTTTGGGAGGCTGAGGTGGGCAGATCATGAGGTCAAGAGATTGAGACCATCCTGGCCAACATGGTGAAACCCCATCTCTACTAAAAATACGAAAAAAAATTAGCTGGGTGTGGTGGCGCACACCTGTAGTCCCAGCTACTCGGGAGGTGGAGGCAGGGGAATCGCTTGAATCCGGGAGGCAGAGGTTGCAGTGAGCCGAGATCACACTGCTGCACTCAAGCCTAGCAACAGAGCAAGACTCCATCTCAAAAAAAAAAAAAAGAAAGTGTATGAAGTTGAATAGCCTGACTAGAACTCACATCAAAATACCTGATTTATCATCAGTAAAATCCATTCATTTCATGGTACTTTCATTGATGGTGCCCTTCAAAACTTAGAATTATTCATACCTTGCAAATACTGAGAAACTGCTGGAATGTAGTTACCTCCTTTCAGAAGTGGAGACCAGAAGTATTTATAAACACTGGCAGATAGCCAGGAGGAACAGATGGCTGTCAATTTGATGTGTACTATCATAAGACCTCATCAATTTTGATCGTATTCAATGGAAGAGAGAGAGTAGGCTGGCTAGAACTATGTCAATATGCAATTTACTGAGTGTTTGTACAGCAAATGAAAGGTACAGAACGGAGTGAAGATATGTAGCGTATTTAATAGAAGTAACTAGCATGCTTGAGCAAAGTGAGTGAGTAGAAATGGGAAGATGCAGAACTAAGCAATGTGGGTGCACCAATTATGGACAGCAAAGGAAATGCCTGTCAGGTTTTAATTAGCTCTTGGCAGTAATCTCCGAAAACTACTAAGTTACTGCTAATATGACTGTGATGTAGCTGCTCCTCCTCCTGCTGCTTTTACCACCACCACCAAAGCTGTCTAGCTTACCTGAATTGAGAGACCAGAGCACCTTAGCCTTCCTTTGCAGAACCTGATGTTTATGGAAAGGCACATGGGAGAAGGTGGAGAGAAGATATGGGTTATTTTGCCCACTGATACTTTATTTTATTTTATTTTTTAATATAAAAAAGCGAGTCTCATACCTCAGCCTCCATAGTAGCTGGTATTACAGGCACACACCACCACACCCGGCTAATATTTGTATTTTTAGTAGATGGGGTTTCATTGTGTTGGCTAGGCTGGTCTCAAACTCTTGACCTCAAGTGATCCACCCACCTTGGCCTCCCAAAGTGTTGGGATTACAAGTGCGAGCATCTGTGCCTGGCCAATATAGATGGTTTTTCTTACAAGCTATTTCTTTTGATTCTCTACAGTAACTCTAAGGTAGTCAAGTAAATGATTGTTATTCTCATATTTGTGATGAGAAAGGTAGAGCTAGGGCTTGAATTTGGTTCTTTTGAGTGAGATACCTGGGTTCTGTCTGTCTGTCTGTGACAGAGTCTTGCTTGTCACCCAGGCTGTAGTGCACTGGTGTGACCTTCCGCTTCTTGAGTTCAAGCAGTTCTCCTCTCTTCTGTCTCCTGAGTAGCAGGGACTACAGGTGTGCACCACCATGCCTGGCTAATTTTTGTATTTTTAGTAGAGATGAGATTTCACCATGTTGGCCAGGCTGTTCTCAAACTCCTGACCTCAAGTGATTTGTCCGCCTTGGCTTCCTAAAGTGCTGAGATTACAGGTGTGAGCCACTGTGCCCGGCCCCAAGGTTCATGGTGGCTCATGCCTGTAATCCCAGCACTTCTGGTGGCTGAAGACAGGTAGATCACTTGAGGTCAGGAGTTTGAGACCAGCCTGGCCAACATGCTGAAACCCCGACTCTACTAAATATACAAAGAAATTAGCCAGGCGTTGGTGGCACTGTGAGCCTGTAGTTCCAGCTACTCGGAGGCTGAGGCAGGAGAATCACTTGAACCCAGGAGATGGAGTTTGCAGTGAGCCAAGATTGTGCCACTGCACTCCAGCCTGGGTGACAGAGACTGTCTAAGAAATTTTTTTTTTTAAAGTAAATAAATAAAAGTTAAATATTCAGTCTGGGTAATGGTTATTTCACGTGCCCAGAAACCTTAAGCTATCTTCTAGAGCAGTGGTTTCCAACCTTTTTGGAACCAGGGACTGGTTTTGTGGACGATGGTTTTTCCACAGACGGTGGGTGAGGGATTGGGGTTTCCACATAAAACCATTTTACCTCAGATCATCAAAGCATTAGTTAGATTCTCATAAGGAACATAAAACCTAGATCCCTTGCATGCACAGCTTGCAATAGGGTTTGCACACCTATGAGAATCTAATGCTACCACTGATCTGACAGGAGGCAGAGCTCAGGCTGTAATGCGCTCACCTCCTGCTGTGTGGCCTGGTTCTTCACAGGCCATGGATCGGTCCTGGTTCAGGGGTTGGGGATACCTGTTCTAGATCTAAAGGTTGCCAGAGTCTGACTTCTATATCAGTGTTTCTCACACTTTGGTTTTCAGGGACTCATTTATACTCTTAAAAATACTGAAGATCCCAAAGAGCTTTGTTTACAGGATTTACCATCTTAGGAATTAAAACTGAGAAATTTAAAAAATATTAATTTACTTAAATATAAACTCATTTATGGTAACATAAATAAGGTTGCTGTTTTCCATAATAGACAACTGTTTTCATAAAATTTATTTAGTTTGAGAAGTGGCATTGTTTTATAGAAACAAATATTGTTGATACCTGTTTGACTTACAGAAGACAGCTGGATTCTTGTAACTGCTTCTGCATTTAGTCTGTTACTGTTACATTGTTTTTGTTGAAGCCTATGAAACAGCCTCACAGAGATGTGTAGTTTGAAAAGGGACTAGTATTTTAATAGCTTTTTGCAGTCTTATGGACCTTCTTTCATACTAAACAAAACTGGACAAGTGGTACTTTCTAAAGAAAAATCGGAGAGTCTAGGAAGTATCAAACCTTCTGTTGATTTGACAGGTGATTGTCAAAAACACCAAAAAGTTCATGTATTTTGTAGTAATTCTCTGGGTATTTGTATTAGACTTGGTAGGTTTTTAATTTGCGGGGAATAGGGATGAGATGGTGTCACTAAGCTCATTGGAAAATGGAAAAGTTTTCTCATGTGGGGACTTTCTTTGTGAAAAATAGTTATTACTTCAAATGTCAAGGAACCTGGTGAACTACTCCATAACTCTTATCTTACCTACAAGAAGTTGCCAAACTTGTGTATTTGTGGCTGAGGAAAAATAAGGCAAGCAGCAGTTGGCAAGCAGGATCAGAAGACCATCATTTTGGAGGAGAGAATTCTAAGGAAAAAGGATAGTAGGGTGATACCTAATAGAGTAGAAAGAAATGCAGAGTACGTGCCATACTTCAGATGACTTAGGTTTTGAGGGAAGATAAATTACTCTCTGTAAAAAGAGATCTAAGTCTTATAGACTATATAAATGGTAGCTAATGAGGGGTGTTTGACTAACATGTATTCTAATGTCCTAATTTAGATTGGCAACTTCCTCTCATATCTGAGTATTGGAAGCTCCATTAATACATGGTGGTGTTCTTTTTGTCAGTCTGTAGGTATATTGTTAGAGCCATGCAGTGACCATGGTGATAGTGAAGATGGCTGTCCTGAGAGGTAAGCATTTTTTCTTGTTGTTGCTAATTAATCATTTTGAGAATTGGAGCTCTTCACAGATTTCTAAGGTGAATTTTTTAGATGATTATCCATTATAAGTATATAGTTTAGGTAATCTTAAACTGGCTTCTTGTTTTAATGGTAGTCATAAAGGATATTAAATATAAATATTTCGATTTATACAGGTTGAGACAGACAGTAGTTATAACTTGGAAAACATTCAGAGGGAAAAACATAGCCTTTTTGGAGACACTTAAACCCTTCAGTTGATTGTAGAACAATTGGGAATTTACTGATACTCTGAGTATACCCGTCAGTGAGTTTATTCATGGTCCTGGAACTGTGTATAACTAACTGAAAGATACTGTATTTGTTTCAACAAATATGTATAGAATGTTTTTCTTCCTCTTTGAATTTATCCTTGGTGTGTCTCAGTATACTCCTAGGCAGTTGGTGCTTTTTTACCACTTTGGCTATAATGGTAGAGAAATACTGGAGGCAACAAGTATTTTGACTAAATGTAGAGTCTCAATAGATAGTCTCTCTGAGTAGAAGCTTTCTAGAATGTTTTAAGTCACAGAGTAAGATTTGGGTTCTTGTTACCTTTTGCATCAGTCTTCAAGATGCTGCCAAAAAGTGTAGTATAACTTTCTTAGGAAGATGATTTGAGATTCTGAAAACACTTCAGTAATGAAGTTGCAGGCTAGATTGTAAATATTGAGAGATCCCAGACAGCATACTAATTTGCTGACAGCCTGTTGGCCAGGACATATTTGTATTAATTTCATTGTTTCTTTTAATTATAAGGAGGAAGCCTGTTCTTAAAGGGTAAGTAAATTCTTTGGAGCCATGCCTCTGGAGCCTCCCCATACTCTGAAGGTCCACAGATTTCCTGGTTACAGCAGTTCCTTATGCTTCCTCTCAGGAGGCAGGAATCATCCTCTTCCAGCCCAGCGAGTATTGGAGCTATTGGCTGAAGATACAAGATTAACAGCATTAACAGGCACCCCCAGAATGATGACCTCTGGATTTGGTAGAACAATTAGGACCCATTTAGTGAGGACTCCTCTGTTGTTGTTGTTGTTGTTTTTGGAAAAAGCTCTTTCCTCTTCAATTTCAACTGTGTATAGGTTAGCAAACTTGTTTTTAGATCCAAAGAGTACCTTGGTTAGGTGGAATTACATTTTGTATGTTTAACATCATGTTTCTCAAATTTAGGTGATTAGGTCTTCTAGGCCGCTTAAGTAGTATTTACTTATCCTACCATTTGCTCCTACTCTAAGCAAAGGAATGCCTTTAAACTTGTCAGAGCGTGGAGTTCATTTCTCATGCTCAGCGAAAATAAGGTAATTATCTATATGAGAAAATGACTTGCCATATTTAGATCAAGACATGTCTCCTGAGTGCATACTCTGTTATGGCCAGTTAGAAGTGACATCTTGATGTGTCATTGTAAATTGCCACAGTGCCTTTGAGGAAAAGAACTTTTCCATAGTAGGCATATTGATGAGCTGCTGTATAATAGCAGGTGCTCTGTTGACTGGAAAATTGGTACGGATCATTTGTAACAGCTTGCTGTAACACTTGTTCTAAATAAGGGTTAGTTTTTTGGAGGAAATAAAAGGTGAACTGAAATTTTTAAAAAATTTCCCTTTAGAATGTTTTGATGAGGAGAAGGTTTGGAAGTAGTAACCTTCTTTGATTGGAAGTAGCAACCTTGTGATAGAAAACAGTCAGATTTAAAGTAAAAGACAGTGATACCTTCTTAAGTCTTTAGAAATCTCAAGAGTGGAGAGAATAGAGCTGTTTATTTGGTTAAAATCTTTATAAAATCTTTATTATACATCCATCCTTTTGGGTTTCTACTTACTGTGGATTTTAGTTTTCATTTTATAAAGGTTTTTATTTTTTGCTGTGGTTTGTGGAGTGGTGTAGGGAACATTACTTGATTTTTCTAAACCCGAAGTGATTCTGTGGATCTTTTCAGTATTGTGTGGTTTTTCAGATACGGGGCTCCAAAGAATGGGCGTATGTCCGGGTGTCATTTTCTCTTCCCACATAGTAAATGCTAACTGTGTTGTGGAGAAGAGGAATCTAGGTAAGAAATATATAATGATAGTAGCCTTTTTATTCTTAATATACTAACAACTTTACTTGTATTTTTAGGGAAGAATATTTGTTATTTGACAGTGATAAATTGTCACACTTGATTCTGGTAAGAACTATTTTTTATCTTAGTCTTTAAAAACTTACCTAGGTTTAAACTGTCCATTATGTCTGGTCTTTAACTCGGGTTAGCTAGGTTTAAATATTTAAATGTAAATACTCTTATCAAATAGTTTACCGTTAAACAGCGACTTACTTTGCCACTTTTGGTCACAAGAAACTTGGTTATGAAAACACTTTCCTGAATTTGGGATCCAAACTTATATCCTGATGAGACATACTATAAAACTGCATTTTTATATTTGAAAATAGTTTGCACAGTGGGAGTGGGACAGTTGGCTATATAGACATAGTAAACCAGTGAAGACTACACATGGTTATGTGCTGGATGTCTTTAAGCTGGGCGTGAAAAAATTCCGTAGTTGTGAAATGTACTCTTTATTTTAAAATACAGGATTCTAGTAGCAAGATATGTGATTTGAATGCCAACACTGAATCAGAAGTACCAGGAGGTCAAAGTGTTGGTGTTCAAGGAGAAGCAGCATGTGTCCATATTCCACATTTAGATCTGAAGAATGTTTCTGATGGTGATAAATGGGAAGGTAATTTTACCCACACACATTGTTTTCCTGATAATGTTATTTGTTACTGAAATTACCCTAAGCAATGATAAGAGTACAACCCTTTTCTGGATAACCTTATTCATCTTGATCTTCTGTTTTCCCTTTCCTATAAGATGAGCAAGTGGGTATTTTTAGTGAAACACACTGAGATTATGGGGCAGCATCTCATATGAACTAGAAGTTCGTATCTGATCCATCAGCAGCTTTGAAAATGGATGTTAGAACTGATTTTTTTAAAAAGTCACCCAGCCTACATTTTTGCTAATAGTTAAATCAGGTGCTATCTCCCAGTCTTTGAAAGCCCAGTATGTTAAGGTGTAGGGATCTCACCAGTTTAAACAGAGTGCATATAATTACCTTGCCATTAGAATCATCAGTAATACTTTTTTGAAAAATGACCTTATATGGTATTGTAACATATTCCTATATCTCTGTCTTAGGTTATGAAGGTATGGTGCAGGGGATGCTAAAAATTTGCACAAAGGAGAGAATGTAAAAATTTACAAGCAAACAACATGGGTGTATGTGTTTCTCACAAGTCAGCAGATGCATAGATTTTTGTGTTTTTTTTGTATATAAAGTTTTCTTTTTACTTCAAGAGAATCAAAAACTGTGAACAAATAGTGAACTTCAGCAGATGATTTGCATGCTGGAGTGTTTATGGGGAAATTTACTGATACCTGCAATTTACTCTGAAATCTGTGAAAAAAACAAGATGGTTAATGGGATGAATAAATGTTATAAAGCAAGTATAGTAGAATGTTAATGGTAGATTATGATTGGTATATGGATATTCAGCGTAAAGTTCTTTCAATTTTGCTATCTATTTGTAAACTTTCAAATAAAATGTTGAATGAGGGTGGGAACCAAGCAATAAATTTGGATCTAGGAGTTCTTCTGGATCATACACCTTGGTAAAGAGACAACGAGATAACTCAAGAATCTTAAGCAGAGCTGCATATTCATTCACTTGGATGAAGATCCCTAGGTTGTCTCACCTTTGGCAAGTTATCTGTTGACATATGCTGGCAATAACAGGAAATGTAATGCCAGTGCCATGGACTCCTTTTGGCACTGTAAGTGTACTCACCTGATTGCAAATGGAATGTGTGTGGCTTTTTTTTTTTTTTTTAAAGGTCTAGGCTTTTTCTTTTTTTTAGGAGCCCCAACCAAGTCATTGTCTGTGCCAATTTTTATTGCTGTCTCCTCCCCAGCCACCTTTTTATATAGGTCTAGATGTTTGGCATCCCCAGTCACATACTATCTGTTTTAACTTAGACTAAATTAGGAAGTTGTCTTTCATTTGCTTTGTTTGGGTTATTCAGGACATTTAGAGTTTATGAAGATGCTTCCCAGTGTTAGGGGATATGTTAGCATACTGGTGGCAGTTGGAGATTAATGTTCTTTTTTGTTATTTATTGTGGCTAAAATAAAAAGAGTGGTGGTTGACAGACCATCCCTTAAAGCCTTGCTAGGAAGTGAGTTTTCAAAAGAAGCAGCTGGGATTCTGATAAAGCACTTTTGTTTCTTCCTGTTAGAAGATGCAGATAATTAGTTCTTTATGATCTTTGGCCTGGGAGTCCTGATTAAATTTTAAGCATAGAAGAGCAGTTGTTTTCATTGTCTGAAGAGAATGGACGTTCTCTGTCTAGCTTCAGTGTTCTTCTCCCCTAGAGAGAACCGGATACGGACTATCTTTTTTTCCGTGTCAGAATCCAGCACCTATACCTTGGTATAGATAAAGGAGGTAACCTGTAGGCTACTGATGCCTGATTTTCAGTGCCTAAGTTGCCCTGGCTCAGCAGCCTAAACAAGTCTGTGTAGGTCTCATACTTGCTCTTCCAGGAATAGGGGTTCCTGACTTTGAGACAGCCAATGGTTAGAGACACCTGAGTGAACTTCCCAGCCATGAACTGTGCATGTGCTTGGTAGAGTGGCTGTTAGTAGACTATGTTGTTCCTTCCAACTTTGTCACTAATGCAAACATTGATTTTCCACAATTAGGAGTTTAGGATATTCTAAATGAAAAAGTCTTATTTACTTAAGAGACAGCCTACTTTAGACCCTGGATGGATACCTTGGAATCACAGATATGCTTTGTTTGATGTGACTCTGTAGAGAAGTAGGATGACTCCAAATAGAGGCCTATGTCACTATTCCTAAGTATATGGTTTCTGTTTTGTTTTTTTTCCTCAAAGGATGAGAAAAATAGCAGAATGCAGTAGTTAGCAAGTAGGTAGCACATGACTGTCAACAGTATGAATCTGTAGCAGCTGTTCACAAAGTTTTGACTTTCAGTGGAAGTGGATACCATCGTTAGATTCTCTCCTGCTATCTCTGGAATGAAATGCAGTAGGATTTTTTCAAAGAGCAAACTAAGGGAGATTTTTTTCTTTAAAATCTTTTATACTGAAAAGCTTCAAACAGAACCTGCTTAAGAATTTCCATTTCTTCAGTTTTATGTTTGGGTTTTAATAAAATAGCACTACTTTGAGTTTTTTCCCCCTTTTTTGCATTGCTTCCTGAAATGGAAATGTTATGTTTGTATTTGTTAAAATCTAGTTAGTAGTAATTTCTTCTAATAAGGTTTTTGAGCAGAATGCCTAACTGGTTTTAGGGAAATGTTTTTGGTATCTTTGGCTTTGTGTTATGTGTATGGTTTGTTCTGACTGTGCCGTGTGTTCACTTTAGTATTTTTTGCCATTTTTTTCCATTTTATTAGCGTCATGCCTTATCACTTTTCCCCTCATTGATTTCAAAACAATGCATCTGCAGAGAGATGGGGAGGGTAAGTATGGTTCACCATAGTTTAGTTTTTTTGCCTTTTTATGGTTCACTTTGTTTGTCTCTTTATTAAGCCCTTCTCCTGCTGTCCCCATATCTTAGGAAAACTGTTCTGGGTTGAAAGTGAATCCAGAAAAACTTGTTGTTACTTCTGTCTTTTCTTAAAATAGGACATTTCTCATAAAATGTTTACTACCAGTTACTTATTTGCTGGGACACAGGTACAAGGGTTGCTTTGAAAATCACTTTATTGTTGGGTTTATTGTGGGATTGCACGCTTTGTACCCAGTTTTTAATTATCAGATTGATCTGGGCTTCAAAAACAAACTAAATTATGTTCTTCTTATTTTGAAAGGAAAGGTAATGCTTTAAATGGCTAATGCATACAGTTAAACTAAATTATTAAAGCAGCACTCTTAGCTATAGTTTGAGGAAAAAGGAAACATCACTCTTGAATTTTGACACTGTCAAGCCATCTTTGTATTCATTTTTGCTATTGCTAATAGCCATAACATCAAATTTTTGAATTGTCATTAAAAAAGCTGCTGGACATGGTGGCTTACGCCTGTAATCCTAGCACTTTGGAAGGCCGAGGTGGGTGGATCACTTGAGGTCAGGAGTTTGTAACCAGCCTGGCCAACATGGTGAAACCCCATCTCAACTAAAAATGCAAATATTAGCCAAGCATGGTAGTGAGCGCCTGTAATCCCAGCCACTCAGGAGGCTGAACTAAAAATGCAAATATTAGTCAAGCATGGTAGTGAGTGCCTATAATCCCAGCCACTCAGGAGGCTGAGGCAGGAGAGTCACTTGAACCCAGGAGGCAGAGGTTGTAGTGGGTCAAGATTGTGCCACTGCCCTCCAGCATGGGTGACAGAGCAAGACTCCGCCTCAAAAAAAAAAAAAAGTTAATGTATAGATGGGAATTTTTTCCCCCCTCCTGTACTTAATTTTGTATTCGGAGTATATTTGTGGATTGTGTGTATGATCTGTATGTGTTCTGTATGTAACCAAACATTATATTTGCAAAGACACCAAATGTATTAACATAGCTTTCATTTGAGAGCATACAGGATAACTGCAGTAAAGTAAATGTGCTTAAGAAGGCCTAGTGCTATTAAGTTTTGTCTTAGTAATACTTTTGGGTATTATTAAAATATATATTATACATAGGAATCCTGTAACAGAAGATAACCGCCACAGTTTAATATTAGAGGCCAGGTGCTGTCAGGTGAATTAGCTCCTCCTTTGGGAATGTTAGAATTTTTTCAGAGTCAGAGAGCTCCACTTGGTGAGTGTTCTGTGTAACATGGGGAACAGCTCCCACTTTTTCTTAACATAGCTATTTGACAGTGAGGGATAGGTCATACACCTGGTATCATTTGGTTTTTAAGTTAAATTTCTAAGAACTGTTGAATATTTGCTGTTTCTAGTTTTCCCCTACTTGAAAAGTAACATTTGTAAATAAAACATCTTAAGACAAGTTCAGAATTATATTAAATAACATCTTTAGAATTAAAGAGCTTGACAGTGTCCTTCCTTGCTTTGCCACTGGGTTCAGAAATTTTAATTTATATGAAAATAGAACCCTGGGCTGGGCACTGTGGCTCACGCCTGTAATCCCAGCACTTTGGGAGGCCTACATGGGAGGATCGCTTGAGCCTAGGTGTTCAAGACCAGCCTGGCCAACATAGTGAGACCTCATCTCTAACAACAACAAAAAAGAAAATTAGTCAAGTGTAGTGGCAAGTGCTACTTAGTCCCAGCTACTTGGGAGGCTGAGGTGGAAGGATTGCTTGACCCTAGAAAGTCAAGGCTGCAGTGAGCCGCCATCATGATACTCAACTCCAGCCTGGGCAGCAGAGCAAAACTTCATCTCAAAAAAAATACAGAATTCTGGGCTAAAAATTGAAGCTTAAGCAATTTTAAACTATAGTAGGCTTTGTCAAGATCCTAGTATCTCTTGTTTTTAAATATATATATATATAAATAAAATATTATATGAACCACTACATAATGATGTGATTTAAGGAACACATAGCTGGTATTTTATGACTTTTTTCCCATGTGGAATCAAGAGATCCATGATACTATTCTTTGTGTTTGTTTTATAGAGCCATTTCCTGCTTTTAAGTCTTGGCAGGAGGACTCTGAGTCTGGAGAAGCTCAGCTGTCTCCACAAGCTGGAAGAATGAATCATCACCCCTTGGAAGAGGACTGTCCTCCAGTATTATCACACCGCAGTTTAGATTTTGGGCAAAGCCAGCGTTTCCTACATGATCCAGAAAAGTTGGATTCCTCATCTAAAGCACTATCTTTTACTAGGTATATGATTTTTATGTACTTAAAAGAGGCAATTCCTATTATATACCCAAGTCTTTTGAGAGATTTAGTCTTCCTGCCTGGGCAACAAGAGCGAAACTCCGTCTCAAAAAAGATTTAGTCCTCTAAACCTAGAATTCAGAGGTTTCTCCCTCATTTTATGGAACACATTTTTATAACTTTTTTTTTTTTTGACCCTACTGAGTTCATTGAGGTGTAGTGTTTGAGGTTTCCTCTCAAATAGAGATTTTCTCATGGTATATTGATTTATTTATGTTTTCATCGTGGAAATACAGAGCTCTGTAAAGGAAGCAGCAAGTGGTGCCGAGCAGTTCCTAATCTTATTTTATCAGAGCTTTTAATGGATCTGAATGTCAAAAACTTTGCTATGCGATTTGAACAGTTACAAGACTGCTGAGCTGCTAGGTATCTTTGTTTTTTTTTCTGCCTTTGTCCAAGCCAGTTTTAAATGATTCCAAACTGTTTTAATCGCCACTTGTATTAACTAAATTTGTGGTCTATAACACTACAGTGTTTCTTTATACTACCTGTCCTTTAGTGTTAGGGATTATTTTTACCTTAAAGATATACTCATTGGTAATAGTGTTATGTCAGGGCAATAAGAGATACAGTGTTGATACTTGAAAATTGAACTTACAGTGTTGGCTTTCTGTTTTAATTCAGAATTCGAAGATCATCCTTTAGTTCAAAAGAAGAAAAGAGAGAAGACAGGACACCTTATCAGTTGGTCAAGAAACTTCAGAAAAAAATTAGGCAATTTGAGGAACAGTTTGAAAGGGAAAGAAATAGCAAGGTAAGTTTGTAACATTGCGCTGAGTGAGCAAAATCTAATATTAGAACCGAGAGGAGGGTTTTTCAAGAGCATTAGTTTAGATCTGTGTGAGAAAGGTAACAAATCTGAGATGCCCAGAGGAATAGCGAAAATGTAGATCTGAAACTATGTAACTCCTTAGCCTCCTGACTTCCAGGCCAGTATTTTTGCCATTTGCACTGTGGCATCTTTATATTTCCATTGGCAAAACAGCTTTTCGAATTTTTAAAGCAAGTGCTTTACATTGACAAATCATGTTACTAGTATTTCTGCTTTATCAAAAACCACAAGTACCAAGTCAGGTGGAGAGGGAGTTTGTGAGGGCTGAAATGGGGGAGGGAAAGAGAGTTTTATTAATTAGAGCATGTGAAGTGAACGAGTCCTGTACTTGGAGTCAGAAGACCCATATTCAAATCTGGCTTCTGCCGGTTACTAGACCCTGCCCCAGGAGAACTTGACTTAATATCCTGCCCTATTTAATTAAAATAAGATGAAATAAGAATTGAGTAGTCTTTTCTATGGCAACTGTACAATATTATTTGGATATAAATTAACATAACTATTGTTTATCACAAGTGTCAGTGATTCTGCTGTATAATTTTTCAGCCCTCCTACAGTGATATTGCTGCCAATCCAAAGGTATTAAAATGGATGACAGAGCTTACAAAACTGCGGAAGCAAATTAAAGGTATATTATGTGCCATTTTGTAAAAAATTCTTTATATTAATGTCTGAGAATTACAATTACAACTTTTGATAATTTTAAATCTTGAGCAGTTTGACAAAAATAAAAGTTGCCTTTTTTCCTTTTACTGGGGTCAAAATTGCATACCGTAATACTGTGTTATAGTACAGTACTGTGGTTCTGTATTACATTTTAAATGTCTTTATTGTGTTTTTATTAGTAATATCTTTTTGAAAGATACCTGAGATTGTATATTTGTAAGTGAACTGATATGTTTATAAAGTTTATCTGAAATATATTTCAAATATTAAGCAGCTTTGATTTTGGTGGATATTTCATTAAGATTTTTTGGTAGGTATTTTCATCTAAGAGTAAGAATGTCTCATCACAGTGACTCGTTTATACCACAAAGACTAAATTGTAACTCTTGAATGATAAACTAGGCCTTGCATTTCTGGGTGTCAACCGAGTATAGTAATTGTTGAAGTATATTTACTTTGTAGATGCTTAGTGAGTACACATTTTAATAATAAATACTTTATCTGTGCCAAATATGGGTTTATTATCTAGAGCATCGCTTTGGTTTATTCATTTAAATTTACTCAGTAAAGTGGTGTTGTTTTGTTTTATTTTGTTTTGAGACAGAGGTTGCCCAGGCTAGAGTTCAGTGACGCCATCTCAGCTCACCACAACCTCTGCCTCCTGGGTTCAAGTGATTCTTGTGCCTCAGCCTCCCAAGTAGCTGGGATTACAGGGGCATGCCACCAAGCTGAGATAATTTTTGTAATTTTAGTAGAGATGGGGTTTTGCCATGTTGCCCAGGCTGGTCTCAAACTCACAGCCTTAAGCGATCCACCTGTTGTTTTGGCCTCCCTTCAAAGTGCTGGGATTACAGGTGTAGGCCACCACACCTGGCCTATAAAAATAAAAAAATATTTTTTATTTTTTTGAGACGAAATCTTGCTCTGTCACCAAGGCTGTAGTGTGGTAGTATGGTCATGGCGCATTGCAGCCTTGAACTGGTGGGCTCAAGTGATCCTCCCACCTCAGCCTCCAGAGTGTAGCTAGGACTACAGGCATGCACTGCAACACCCAGGTAATTTTTTGAAATTTTGCATAGAGTTGGGGCCTTGCTTTGTTGCCTGGATTGGTTTCAAACTTCTGGCCTTAAGTGATTCTCCCACCTCGGTCTTGCAAAGTGTTGGGATTATAAGTATGAGCCACTGAGCCAGGCCCAGTAAAGTTTTTAGTATTTCTGAAGTACTAAGTACTTTGTAGACAACTAGGGATATAGCAGGGAATAAGACAGACACAGTCCCTACTGTTACGGAGTGTATATATTCTTTGGGTTAAGATAATCTCTCTCTCTCTCTCTCTCTCTCTCTCTCTCTTTTTTGAGATAGGGTTTGACTATGTCACCTAGACTGGAGTGCAGTGGCAGTGGCACGATCTTAGCTCATTGCAATTTCTACCTCCTGGGCTGAAGCAATCCTCCCACCTCAGCCTCCTGAGGAGCTGGGACTACAGGCACATGCCACTATGCCCGGCTAATTTTTTTGTAATTTAAGTAGAGATGGCATGTCACCATGTTGCCCAGGCTGGTCTCAAACTCCTGGGCTCAAACAATATGTCTGCCCTGGCCTCCCACAGTGCTGGGATTATAGGCATGAGCCACCATGCCTGACCAAGATAATAATGTCTCTTAACTTCTCTTTAGAATATCACTTAATTTTCTCCTACATTTCTGTTAAAGATTTCCTTGTTTAATGCCAGTTTCCAGTCATCAGTGAAAATTATTACCTTGGCTGTATTAGTAATTGATACCATTAAATTGTCTAGCATTGGCCTCCTAATTTCTCATTTTCTTTCACTTATACTGCCCATCTGCTGCATGGTAGCCAGAATTATCTTTTAAAAAGTCATGTTAGCCTGGGTCCTAGCTACTCTGGAGGCTAAGGCAGGAGGACCACTTAGGCCCAGGAGGTCGAGACTACAGTGAGCTACAGCTATGTTTGTGCCATTGCACTCTAGTCAGGGTGACAGGGCAAGACCTTGTCTCAGAAAGAAAAATAAATAAAAAGTCATGTTACTCTCTCATTCAAGCCCTTCAGTGGGCTTCCACCCAGAATAAAGTCAAAATTCCTCACTGTGGCTTTTGAGGCCTTGCACACTGCCCTTCACCAATTTGATCACTTTCATATCTCTTTTTTGTTCCTCAAACTTGCCAAGCTTTAGAACCTCCTCAATGGCTGTTGCCTCATTGGGGACAAATGCCCTTCTACTAAATCTGTGCTAGAAGAGCTCCTTATTCCATATTTTACCAGGATGATACTATTCAGAGAGGTCTCTTTTGTCAGTCCCATCCAATGTGGTTGTTCCTCCACAAATTATACTCCTTTTCGCACTGTGACTCCATCCTATTTTATCTTACTTATAGATCGTAGCATTTTTAAAAGTTATTTTACTAATCTGAGTACTTAGTTATTGTTTTTCCTTCCCTGAATATATGCTCCGTGAGAACAGGGACCATGTCTGTTTTGTTTTCTTCTGTATCTCCTATGCTCATCAGAGTATTTTATTCTATAGTAGGCTCTCTAAGGATATAGAAATAATAGCTTGCTCTCTCTTTTTTCTTTTTCTTTTTGTTTTTTTGAGACAGAGTCTCGCTCTGTTGCCCAGGCTGGATTGCAGTGGGCAAACCGAGAGGTTTACTGCAGCCTGAGCCTCCCAGGCCCAGTGTGGTCTTCCTACCCCAGCCTCCCAAGTAGCTGGGACTTACAGGCAGGCATTTGCCACTGTGCTCAGTTATTTTTTTTATTTATTTATTTTTGAGACAGACTGACAGGACTGTCACCCAGGCTGGAGTGCATTCCCGTGATGTTGGCTCATTGCAGCCTCTGCCTCCTGGGTTCAAGTGATTCTCCTGCTTCAGCCACCCAAGTAGCTGGGATTACAGGCGTGTGCCACCACACCTGACTATCTTTTGTATTTTTGTTAGAGATGGTGTTTTGCCATGTGGGCCAGGCTGGTCTCAAACTCCTGACCTCAAGTGATATGCCCGCGTCAGGCTCCCAAAGTTCTGGGATTACAGGCGTGAGCCACCACGCCCGGCTTCAGCTAATTTGAAAAAATTCTTTGTAGAGGCTGAGCACGATGGCTCACACCTGTAATCTTAGCACTTTGGGAGGCTGAGGTCAGGAGATCGAGACCTTCTTGGCCAGCATGGTGAAACCCATCTCTACTAAAAATACAAAAAAATTAGCTGGGCGTGGTGGCGCATGCCTGTAGTCCCACCTACTCAGGAGGCTGAGGCAGGAGAATTGCTTGAACCCAAGAGGCAGAGACTGCAGTGAGCTGAGATCACGCCACTACACTGCAGCCTAGGCAACAGTGCGAGACTCCATCTCGTCTCAAAAAAAAATTTTTTTTTTTTTTGTAGAGATGGGGTCTCACTCTTTTGTCCAGGCTAGTCTCAAACTCCTGGTCTCAAACAATCCTTCTTTCTCAGCCTCTCAGAGTTCTGGGATTACAGGTGTGAGTCTAGAATAGCTGTCTTGCTGTTTTTTGCTTCTTAAATATTTTATTTGGCTTTGAAATTTCTGAGTCTGTGTGCTATTAATGTATACTTTTCTTGTTGTGTATGTTGCTTATTCTTTGACCTGGTCACATTTTAGCTAAAACAATTATTATTTATCTGTCTTTATTTCTGAAATGTAGATGCAAAACACAAAAGTTCTGATGGAGAATTTGTACCTCAGACACGTCCACGTAGTAACACTCTTCCAAAAAGCTTTGGCTCTTCTCTAGACCATGAAGATGAAGAGAATGAAGATGAACCCAAGATCATCCAGAAGGAGAAGAAACCAACTAAAGAAGCAACCCTTGAACTTATTCTTAAAAGACTGAAAGAAAAACGTATTGAGAGGTGTCTTCCAGAAGATATCAAGGTAATCTTGAGCTACGATTTTTGTCCAGATTAGCCTTTAGAATTCCTGAAACAAAATAATTACTATAGTAGGATAGAGATGTCTAAGTATCTGATTTCCTGAATCTGCTCGCCAACTTTACAGATTTAAAAACATGCTTTAGTCAGCATAACAAAAGTACCATATATTTCAGGAACTGAGTCATAATAAAACTGAAAAACTAGAATGCTAATGAGTTCATTTATGTTGGAGGCAATTGTCAAGATGAGTGTGTAAAGAACATGAAACAAGTAGCTCATGCCTCTAATTCCAGCACTTTCTGAGGCCGAGGCAGGAGGATTGCCTGAGTCTAGGAGTTGAGACCAGCCTGAGTAACCAAGTGAGACCCTGTCTCTACAAATAAATTTAAATATTAGTGCATGTGGTGTGTTGTGTACCTTTAGTCCAGTTACTTGGAAGGCTGAGGTGGGAGGATCAATGGAGCCCGGGAGGTTGGTACTGCAGTGAGCTGTGCCTCTAGCCTGGGTGACAGAGTGAGACCCTGTCTTAAAAAAAAAAAAAATTAGAAAAAAAATCATGAAACAGACCTGAGTTTGAATGCTGTCCTGGTGTCTTAATAGCTATATGTATTGAGCTCCTAGCTTATGCCAGACATTGGCTAATTATATTTTATGCATTATGCCACTCAGTCCCTTCAACAATCTTATAATGTATATGGATGTGATTATGTCCATTAATACTAACTTGATATGGTTGTTATGAGGATTAAATGAAATTTTTTTTTTTTTTTTTTGAAAAGCCATTCTTTTCCAGTAAAGCCTGTGCCTAGGGCAGTCCTGATCAAAGCACTTGGCAACCTAAGCATATATTAGATGAGATTTGCTTGGAGAATAGAGAGAGTAGATGGTCTCAGGTGAACTTTTATCTAGGTAATAGTGAGTTCTGATGCAGAACTTGTATGCTGACAGCACAGAGTACACCTCTCTCAAGATCCAAATATTGGAGTCTTTCTTTCTCTTGAACAGAGCTGAATTAGTCATTCTCATCACTTCCCCTCTTTTTCTTTTGCTTAAAAAAAAATTTTTTTTTTGGCTGGTTGCGGTGGCTTATGCCTTTAATCCCAGCACTTTGGGAGGCCGAGGTGGGTGGATCACCTGAGGTCAGGAGTTCAAGACCAGCCTGGCCAACATGGCGAAACCCCATCTCTACTAAAAATACAAAACAATTAGCCAGATGCGGTGGCACACTCCTGTAATCCCAGCTACTTGGGAGGCTGAGGCAGGAGAATTGCTTGAACCCAGGAGACAGAGGTTGTGTTGAGCCACCTCCATCTACTCCAGCCTGGGCGACAGAGCAAGATGTAGTCTCAAAAAAAATTTTGTGTGTATGTGTGGAAATCATGTCTCACTGTGTTGCCCAGGCTGGTCTTGAACTCATGGCCTTGAGTACTGAGATTATAGGTGTGAACCACAGCACCAAGCCCTTTTAGTTTTGTGTTAGAATAAATGTCCCCTCTACCCCCTACAACCTTATTCAAATGTATTATCCTTGGTTTAAGACTGATTCAAGCTTGAGGTTGAACTCACAGTGTTTGACAGACTCTACTCAGCTATCGTCTACAGAATGTATATAATCTAAAGTTATTATAGAAAGATGTTATCCAGTGAATTTTTATCTTTAATTTTACTCTTGTGAGAAACCAGGGTAGTAGTAATGAGTCCTGGACATAAGTAGAGAACTTATTTGGTCTAGTGTTAAAGGATTTTTTTTTTTTTTTTTTTTTTGAGATGGAGTCTGGCTCTGTTGCCCAGGCTGAAGTGCAGTGGCATGATCTTGGCTCACTGCAGCCTCCACCTCCTGGGTTAAAGAGATTGTCCTGCCTCAGCCTCCTGAGTAGCTGGGATTACAGGTGCCCGCCACCACACCTGGCTAAGTTGTGTGTGTGTGTGTGTGTGTGTGTGTGTGTGTCCATCACGCCTGGCAAGGGTATTCTTTATACAAATTCATACAAATTTTTTTGTAGAAAACTTTTTTGTGTGGAAATCATGTTTCACTGTGTTGCTCAGGCTGGACTTGAACTCATGGCCTTAAGTGTTGAGATTACAGGTGTGAACCACAACACCAAGCCCTGAACACATGTTCAGGTGTTAATAGTTGATCTATAGAATAAAGAGGACAAATTTGTTTTAATTAGTAGAGTATACAGGACTTACCGTATTTATTTGTCTGTGGAGCTTGTTTGTGGACAGATACATTTGGAAAGCATTACCTACTTTACTAATTAGACTACTAAAAGCTGTGAGAAGAATATTATAGTGTAAAGAATGTGCCAACTCAAATGAGGGGAAACTGAGGTAATAAAGAAGTCTGATGTCACAAATGGACATTGTTGAGCTTTTTCCAGGATCTTTCCACTATACTGCTTCCAGATTTTCTTAATCATTTAGGAGAAATATTGTATTGTAAAACCTATGTGTGTGTGCACATGCGCATGCATGCCCACTCATCTTAATGCCAATAAAATGCCAACAACATTAAATAGCGAGCGTTGTGTATGTTTCCTCTGTGCTGGCTAGGCAGTGTTGCAAATGCTTTCCATAGAACTCATTTAGTTTTCATTAAAGCCCTTTAAAGGCCGGGCGCGGTGGCTCACGCCTGTAATCACAGCATTTTGGGCGGCCGAGGCAGGTGGATCACGAGGTCAAGAGATCGAGACCATCCTGGCCAACATGGTGAAACTCTGTCTCTACTAAAAGTACAAAAAAATTAACTGGGCGTGGTGGCACGCACCTGTAGTCCCAGCTACGCGGGAGGCTGAGGCAGGAGAATTGCTTGAACCCAGGAAGCGGAGGTTGCAGTGAGCCGAGGTCGCGCCAGTGCACTCTAGCCTGGCGCCTGGTGACAGAGTGAGACTCTGTCTCAAAAAAAAAGAAGGTCTCGTGTTTTAAAAAATATTAATATATGTTCCAAAATTGTATGAGGAAAAAAAAAGCCCTTTAAGGTAGAATGAAGTATTCCCATTTTACACATGAGGATGTTGAATACAAAGAGGTTAGGTAATTTACCCAAGCCAGTATTCATAATCTATTCAGAAAAAATGTAAATCAAGCCATCAAAGGGGTTTGTACCTACTTACTATAAGAGCAAATTGTATAGGAGACTGAAAATTTTGCCTGCAAATCTATAAGCAAAGGGTGCATTAACCTGGGCTAGACTGTTGATGGTTTGCCCTTCCTACCTAATTGTTTATATTGTGGGAGTGAGGAGAGTATTAATGGTGCCAGTGGAGTTTAAAAAAAAATTGTTGTTGTTGTTGTTTAATTCCAGAAAATGACCAAAGATCATTTGGTGGAAGAGAAAGCTTCTCTTCAGAAAAGTCTTCTTTACTATGAAAGTCAACATGGAAGGCCGGTAATACCTCTCTTGCTAAAAAGATTTGATTTTCTCTCTTAAAAAGGAACATGAATCACTTTTGTGACCTGCATTCTTCAGAGCTGTTTTTTGAGCATTATTTCCTACAGTTGGGGGATTGCTTATTGACTTAATACAACATTTGAAATTCAGGGAATAAGTCTTGTTTAATGTTTTGGACATTTTAGATTTGTGATGACTAGGCAATTCTTTTTCTTTTTTTTTTTTTTCTTGCTTTAGGTGACCAGGGAAGAAAGGCACATCGTTAAGCCTCTCTATGATAGATACAGGCTTGTAAAACAAATGCTGACAAGAGCTAGCATCACTCCTATCCTTGTAAGTAAAATAAGCAATATTTCTCTAGTTCATTTTATCAAGATGTACTCTTCCAAAAAAAAAATTATTATTGTGGTATATTGGGGAAATATACAGCCAAGGCAGAAATAATTGTCATTGTAAGGTGAGATTACTGATTTTAAAATATAAAATAGGTAACTAATCATGTCTGCTAGTATATTCCAAACACTTTTGTAAGCATTTTTATGTACGCTTATGTCATTAAATCCTGACAAGTAAAATCACAACAGGTAGAATATGATAGCATTGTTTCACAGGTGATGAAACTGAAACTTAGGCAGTGAGTCATGTCCCTAAAGTAATTTACTTTGTAAGTGACAGAAGCAGAATGAGAAGCTTATTCAGACTCCTTGTCTAGTTTCTTTCCATTTAAATTAATGTCTTTGAAAATGCATCAGTTTTGTGGTGGCCATGATGATGTCCTTCTATTTGCATAATGATACAAGCTGACTTTAAAATAACTTCATCTTTTTAATGAGAAAAAATCACTTAAAATAATGCTTATTAGTATTGGTGTACATTTTTAAAGAAAAATGAAACCTTTAATATTTAAATGCAGATTAAGTGCTGTCTCCAAATTAACCTTTAGATAGTATGACTATCGATAGATTGGTCTTGGGTTCAAATAGAAAACAGCATGTAGCCCATTCTGCATTATTTCCTATGAATTAATTCACTGAACCTTCTGGATTGCTCTGGCTTTCAGGCTATTTTTATGTTGCTAGCCACTTGCGTGGCGGCTTCCTTTAGGTGATGACTACCTGGTGACTTTTTTTCCCCCAACTTTTATTTTAGATTCAAGGGGTATGTCTGCAGGTTTATTACCTGGGTATATTGCGTGATGCTGAGGTTTGGGGTACAAATAGTCCTGTCACCTAGGTACTGAGCATAGTACCCAGCAGTTTTTCACTCATTACTCCCCTCCCTCCCTTTCCCTTCTAGTAGTCCATATATAAACTATATGTATGTTCTTATCATTTAGAATTTTTAAAATATTTGTCTGTTGTTGCCTTTTTTATGCCCATGAGTACCCGATGTTTAGCTCCCACTTACAGATGAGCACATTCAGTATTTGGTTTGCTGTTCATGTGTTAATTTGCTTAGGATAATGGCCTCCAGCTGCATCCATGTTACTCTAAAGGACATGATTTTGTTCTTTTTTATGGCTGTATAATATTCCATGGTGTATATGTACCACATTTTATCCAGTCCACTCTTGATGGGCACCTGATTTCATGACTTTGCTATTGTGAATAGTGCTGTGATAACCATGTGACTGCGTGTGTTTTTTTTGGTAGAATGATTTGTTTTCTTTTGGATATGTATATCTAGTGATGGGATTGCTGAGTCAAATGTCAGTAGATGAATGGGTAAATAAGATGTGGTAACCTCTTCAGCCATAAAAAAGAATGAAAGACTGACAGATGCCACAACATGGGTGAACCTTGGAAACAAAGTGAATGACAGAAGCCTGACATAAAAGGCCACATATTATATGATCCCATTTGTATGAAACACTTAGAATAAGCAAGACCGAAGAGTCAGAATTTAGATTAGTGGTTATCAAGGGCTGGCGGAGGAGAAGGCAAATGAGTGACAGCTAATGGACACAGAGTTTCTTTTGAGGTAATGAAATATTCTGAAATTAGTGGTGATAGTTGCACAACTTGGTAAATGTACTAAAAACCACCAAATCATACATTTTAAACGGGTGAATTTTATGATATGTAATTATATCTTAATAAAGCTGTTATTTTAAAAAAAGAATGAGAATGGTCCTCAAACCAAAAAAGTTGACACCTATTTTTAAAAAGAAAAGTGCTTCCAATTAAACCATATGTATGTTCTTATTTAGAATTTTAAAAATATTTGTTGTATAAACTCTTTTAGACTTCTGTAGACATAAATTATCTTCCTTGTGCATAAATAAAAATATAAGCAAAAATAAATTTAAGCATTTCCTAAAAATACTTAAAGCAAATGCTTAAGACTTTGAAAATAAAGTTTAAGATTAATAACATAAGGAAGTGAAGCTTCACTGGACACTTTGAATACTTAAACTGTAAAACTATATTATTGACTGTTTTAGGGATCTCCATCCACCAAGCGAAGGGGTCAGATGTTACAGCCAATCATAGAAGGAGAAACTGCACACTTTTTTGAAGAAATCAAGGTAATCCTTTAAAGAAATAATTATCTGATCCCTTCCCTAAAGAAAAAGTTCAAAGTCAAGGCATGTTTCTCTGTTTGGATATCTTTTTAGGAAGAAGAAGAAGATGGTGTTAATCTGTCCTCTGAGTTAAGTGATATTTTGAAAACTGCAGTACAGATACAGTCTTCATTGGAAAACTCTGAATCTGATGTTGATGAAACTCAAGAAAAACTGGCTCTGGATCTCCGATTGTCAAGTTCTCGAGCAGCTTCTATGTATGTATGCTGATTTGTAATTTTAGCCTATTTTTATAATAAAATGTGTATGCTAAGAAATTTAATGTTAAATAATGGAGCATTTAGGAATTAGGTAAATCAAAAATTTATCAAAGGACACATGCTTTTTAAGTGTGATGTATTGTCATTCTCATTTTTATTTATTTATTTTTATTTATTTTTTGAGATGGAGTTTTGCTCTTGTTGCTCAGGCTGGACTGCAGTGATGCGATCTTGGCTCAGTGCAACTTCCACCTCCCAGGTTTGAGTGATTCTCCTGCCTCAGCCTCCTAAGCAGCTGTGATTATAGGCATGCATGCACCACCATGCCCGGCTAATTTTGTATTTTTAGTAGAGTTGAGGTTTCTCTGTGTTGGCAGGCTGGTCTCGAACTCCTGATCTCAGGTGATCTGCCCGCCTCTGCTTCCCAAAGTCCTGGGATTACAGGCATGAGCCACTGCGCTTGGCATCATTCTTATTTTTAAATAAATGATTACCATGTTTCAAAAATTTAAAAAAAAAAAAAAATCTAGCCAGGCAGAGTGGCTCATGCCTATAATCCCAGCACCTTTTGAAGTTGAGGCAGGAGGATCCCTTGAGGCCAGGAGTTCAAAACCAGCCTGGCCAACATAGTGAGACCCAGATGCTATAAAAATGTTTTTTAAATTAGCCTGGGGTGGTGGTGTGCACCTGTAGTCCCAGATACTTGGGAGGCTTAGGCAAGAGGATTGCTTGAGGCCACTATCAAACCACTGTGTTCCAGTCTGGGCGACAGAATGAGACTGTCTCTAAAAAAGCAAACAAACAAATAAAATCCTACAGTTGATTTATAACAAAGTACAGGAAGTAGTTGAGAGTTGATCTCTTTGTTCTATATCCATTTCTTTACCTTTGGACTGTATGATGTATGTCACCGGTTGTGAGCCCTGACCTTACTTTACAATCACCTGCCAAGATTTTAAAGTACTGATGCTTGAGTCCTTCAGCTGTTCTGACATAACTGGTTTGCAGTAGAACTTAGGCATCGGTAGACCTAAGAGTTCCTCAGCTGATTTTAATTTGCAGCCAGCACTAGAACCTCTGTTAAGAATATAATGAATCAAGTGTGCCCTTCAGTATTTTCTTACCATTTTAATTCTAGGCCTGAATTACTGGAACAACTTTGGAAAGCCAGAGCTGAAAAAAAGAAACTACGCAAAACATTGCGGGAATTTGAAGAAGCATTTTATCAACAAAATGGAAGGTTTGTTGAGCATCACAAAATTGAGTCATCTATCTCCTTTAACTCACAAGTTGACCATATATTGAAATAGTGAAATATATGGGATTAGAGAGAAACTGTGCCAATAGGATGCTAGCATTGAAAAGTTTTAAAAAATTCTTTATGTTCTGAGGCCCTTCTTTTAATGGCCAGGAATAGTCACAGCTAGTGTAAACATTTGATCAACTATTTTCAGATTGTCCTAGGGAGCCTTGGTTGTGTTGCAATGATTTTGTATTCTTTAATTCTACATCCTTACCCTTTTGGGAGTAGTTGTGAACTGAGATATTTCTTATTTTAGAAAGGATCTCATAACAGGAGTGGTATCCTCAACTAGTTTGGATTTTTTATTTTCTACTGAGACCACTGTGCTCATACTGTGTGTTGAGGCCACCCATTTTCAAGGTGTGTAACAGTGTGCCAGGCATGTGTTCAGGATACACTATGGCACATGCCTTTATCTAACTAGGTAATGCACAGTTGATTGACTTGGAGGGGCTGTTTTAAAACTAAGAAAAATATATTTTAGTTGTGATGGTGGCCAGAAGTCTGGGTTAGTTATCTCAGGCCTGAGAAACATTTTTCTAAGTAGCTGGGTCATCTTACCAAGGGGATAGCTAATATTACAAATTCCGAAATATGTGTACTGTAATTCCCTTTGCTTTGTGAGTCTCCTGTATAGGTTGGCACATATGATTAAAAAAATCTGAAGTGCAGGAATGCATTTTTCCCAATTTTCTTCTATTTCATTGTATTATTGGAAGAAAATTTTGCTTATAATTAGGATGGTTTAATGCTTTAGCTAGTGATGCTTTAGCTATTGAATTGCATTGGGTCATTACTATAAAGTTAGAAAATTACTCTACTGCTGCAGGTAAGATAGTTTACTTTTACATCTCAATTCACTGGAGCCACAGTTAACTAAATGTCTGAAATGACTCAGCATAGCCTCCAACACGTAGTAGACACTGACCTGGCAGAGTCTAGCACTGGATGTCCTATTAAAATATTGGGTTTCCTCCAGTTATCTATATTGATTATTGATAAGTATAGCATCATTTAATCTATCAGTAGAGAAATCTATCAAAATTTTAGAAATGTTCCTTGGGGATGAGGGTATTAGTTCAATAACCTTTTTTTTTTACAGAGCGACTTTTTATTTGAGCTTATATTTAGTAACAGTCTGTCTCATATTAGGACAACTTCTGGGTCCTTTTTTTCCAAATGATCTCTAGAACATTATAGATTTTATTTTCTCCCCTAGGAATGCTCAGAAAGAGGATCGTGTTCCAGTGCTGGAGGAGTACAGGGAGTACAAGAAAATTAAAGCCAAGCTTAGGCTTCTTGAAGTTCTTATAAGCAAACAAGATTCTTCAAAATCCATATAAAATATGTTCCTTGAAAATTCATATCATAAAGTCAGTTGTATTCCTTGAAGCTATCATCGTGTGTACTTGGCTGGTACTTAAATTCATTTTGTCAGGCACTCAGAGAATCTCATTTTGTACTTGATTGTGGTGCCACTAAACAAAACATACGATAGGAGGGTAAGTAGGCCCTCTCAAGGGAGCATAAGTGATGTTCCATATTAACCACAGACTGTCCTCTCCAACTTAACATACAGTTTCCTTCATTGTTTTCTACTACAGATACATCCTTTTAGCAAAAGACTAGAATTTTATCCTTTCAACTTCAAGAACTTTGGAAATGCAAGCTTTTTGTTATTACCAACTTTTTGTTTCTCATTACTGAAGAAAATTGGAGGAAAATCTTCACACTGAATTCTTCTGTTGCCTTTTTCTTACAGAATGACTGAAAATTTGAAAGAAAAGCTTATAAAAGTGCACATATGCAACTGTGTTCTCTGTTTTCCTAGAAAACCAAAATCAAACAGATTTCAAGTCCTACTGTGGAATACCTTTCTGTTAATTCCCAAAGTGACACCTTCTCACAGGTAGTATGTTAGCAAAATTTTGCAATTAAGTGGTCACACAGCTCCTGGACGAAGATAACAGTTGGTAGACCAAAAAGTGACCTTGCTTAGTATATTGAAAACACACACCACACATCACACACAGAACTGAGTCATACCACATGCTGCCTATGGGACTTCAGTTACTGTTTCCTGAGTTACTGTTTATCTGCTGGCAATGGTGTGATTTGTCTGGATCATATCCGCTCTGTTCCCTCCGCCCACCTCCAGATAATGTGAGAAAATAGCCATGTCAGTATGTAGGAACTCTGATGGTGCTCAGATTTGTGTGTTCAATCAGTGGGCCTAAATCAGCAAAATAATAATTATGCCTAAAGTAATTATCTGTTCTTAACAAGGGCTATACCACTGCATTTTCACATGTATCTTCATGAGGTTATCTTTTTCTTTTCCCCCCTCCACTTTTAATCAGCAAAATCCGTAACAAGAAAAAATCCAACAACACCACCCCTTTCAGGGACCACCCTTTGCTTAATCATCACATGCTGTTTAAAGCAGCTGTTTACAGGATATGTAGTGGTATGCCCCTTGTCATATACTCTTAGCGTATCTGTTTTTACTTTGGCTTTGCATGGCTTTTCTTCAGGTACTCTCTCAGTATCATTCTGAGAGAGTTACATTGTTACAGAATGGTGATTTCATTTGTACTAGCTACAAGAGTAGATTTGGGTCAGGCTTAATCTAAGTGTTAACTTTCTTTTTCTGGTGCTTTTTTGGATCGATAACTGTCTCACTTTGACTATACCTATGTTTTGCATGCAATAATTCATGCATGGTTTTCTTAACTAGCTAATATTAACAATTTGTTCCATATAGAAATGGAATTTTGCAACATCCTTTAATAAGGTGAGGGAAGCATGAACCTCAGACTTCTGGCACTATTACATAGTAAGCACATGAAGTAGCTTGATAATAAATAGCAGTTCTAGTACTTCACATTTCACCCATGTGTGCAATGCCTTTTTTTTTGGTGGGGGGGGTGGGGAGGGAAAACCTAGTAGTAAATGTGTAGTTGGGGAATAAAGAAAAGCACTAAATCTTGCCCTTTTTATGTGGTTTCCTTTTGATACAACTAGGTTATTCATAATGTATACCTAGAGAAATGAAATTGAAAATGCCAAAAGATGTATCCTTTTTATTTGAATCCGTCATGCAGTGTACATTTCAGATAATTTCCTTTCAGTCTCCAGATAGGAGTGTATCCAAACATCTAATTTTATGTGCACTGTGTATTTTATATGAATGTCTTATTTTATATACCACATGCAAAAATGTCCATATGCACTATTTAAATGTTTTAAATAATATATTCCTTCTTTATAATGCTAAATCTATATGAGTACCATATTTTTATAAGTCAGTGGCCTGACTGGTTTCATTTTAGGATTAACAGCTGCTTCATGATGTTATTCATTGTTAATGTTTGGCTGTGAGTAGAATATGTAAAAGTGGCATGGCAGCACTTACGCTCTGTGACAGTATTGTGTGTCATAGTTGAGCAGTAGGTGATAGAATTAGGCAATTGGTGATAGTTTTACTTTGGTACAAATAAAAACTGTATATCTATATACAAATGATATATAGATATATATGTCTACCAGTATAATTGCATTGCTGTCTGGCACTTCATTGTACAGACTTTTGTAATAAAGGAACTTGAAAGTTCTAAGTCATTGTAAATGTATGTTTGTTTTTCCACCGGGTGTTAACAACAACAACAACAAAAAAGACCTTAAGTGTTCCCTCACCTTAGGCTTCCTTTAAATGATCCCACCCAGGGGCGATGTTAGGGAACAACAGGGTCACTAAACTATTTGGCTGGCTACAACTCTGGGAAATGGTAGGGCAGGGAAAGGCCATGTTGTTCATTCCCTTGTGCAAATCTAGGGAGAGCCACAGAGAGAACAGTTAGCATTTCTTGTTGCAGTGAATTTTCCTATTAAGAACTCTTGATGTTTGGTCGCTTAAGAGAAGAGCTTGGCCTGAGGAAGGTGAGTAGTAATCTAAAATGTATTTGAGTTTTAAAATTCAGGGACTGTTGAGCACCAGTGTGGAAGTTGAGTGCTAACTAAGGTCAAATGATGTTGCTTGGGCTAAGAAAACATATGGTTACTGTAGAGGGGCTTACATAGCCTAGAAAAATTAGAAGAGTTTCTCTCTAATTTCCAAAATGACAGCCACACACAATTTTCCAGCCCTCCGAATAAGGCTGTTACAGGATCCTCATTTACACTTTCCAAACATAACTTCTGGTGACACTGATACGCCTACCCTGCTCTGTATTTTATTTTTGGGAAATCTTAAATGCATTACACCTTAGAAACGGTCTAGGTAAAATTCCAGTTTGAGGATGTTAGTGAAATTTCTGTAGGTGGCTGGGGAGTTTGTTCTACACTTTGGCTTTTTCTGGAAGACTTCAAATTCTAAAGAATGGAGGGAGATTACTTGAGTCTCTTACATAATAGTTTTTTAGAATCTTAAGCCTTTATTTATCTGTGGCCAAAGGAATTCAGAACATGGTACATGATGCACTTGATAGCACCAGTAGTTCTTCTACTTTGTAACTATGAGAAAACAGTCTTTCTCTACCTACTTACTGAACTATTACAGACCTGCCCTGTGAACTAGAAGCATTTTCTTTTACTCATCCTTCACTTTTCTAGAATTTGATAACCTCATTATAAAATCCTTTGTGTGTACCAGTATGTGTATACTGGAGGCTTGTCATAATATGCATGGATTCTACAGTGAGTCCCTGTCAGAGACACTTAATTCTGACCCTGAGGATAGTTTAATGATAGGTTGTTCAGTACCTTTAAGGTGTGCCTGGAAAGAGTACAAGTTTATGAAGTAATACATGAATAAGTCTTTGTTAGAAATGCTTAATGATTGTATCACAGATTCTTACCTCCACTTGTCTCAGTATTATAGAGCTGAAAGCTTTCTCATCACTTGATTTAGTTTCAAATTGATATAGTGTAATTCCTTCTCCAGCTCCACAGCATATAAAAAAAGCCTAGAAAATTGAGAAGGAAGTAGAGAAATGAGTTAGTAATATACTTTCATGTATAGACAGCAAGTTACGAGTGCAAAATGCTTTGAGTGGGAAGGTAGCACTGTAAGCTCCTAAAACGTGCCTCTTTGGGCCATTTATAGATCTAATATTCTAAAGCTGTGTGGAGAAACAGTATCTGCTGTGCAAATCAAATATAAATGGCAGTTTCTGTTATTTAGAGATATAGGGATTTAATCAAAAGTTTCTTAACCTTAAAAGGTTTGAAATTGGATAGAGAATAAAGGCATCCCAATAGAATTAGGTTTTGGGTTCAGGAAAAAAATGTCCTTAATGCCCATGTCATGATATCCCATAGTATTCTGGTTAGAACATAAGCTTACTCTCGAAATTCTTGTTGAGTGACAGGCTGGTAGTCATCTTGAATTTCCGCAGAATAATACTTTTTCTCAAGCCTCTCTTTCCATTTTTTCATCTGCTCTGCCTTTTGAATCTCCTGTCAGGGTACAGGACAGGTAATGGCTGCATTCTTTAGTTCTCTATTTCAAGTCTTCAACATACAAGCATCACAGGATTGAGGATCTTAAACTGTTCTCTCCAGCCCTCAGATTTTGAGCCTCACTGGCTTTTTGCCCTGCCTGGATTTTATATCTGTGCATCAGCGACGTCAGTTCAGAGGACTTGATGGGTGTAACTGCTGTCTAGCATAGTTAGAGAAGCTTTGTAAACAAATTATAAATTACTCTCATTTCAATGCTTTTTCTCTTTAGCATCTCTATCTGAATTATTTTCTCTTTCATTTGATCAAAGCTAAGATGTTCTTTCCATACCTCTGTTTTTTAGCTAATGTAATTAGATTCAAAGTGTATCTGTGGGTAGTTTTGGCCTTTCCAGCAGCTTCTCAGCCAGATGATTTCAAAACCCCCTCTTTGTAATTACTGCATTGGTTAGTCAATGTGTATACTCCAATCTGTATCCAAAAACAAGCCCCTCGTACCACGAAATTTGTGTTGCTGAATCTTCCTGTGCATTGTTCTCACTACCGCCCACTTTCCTTAGAGTATCCAAATACCCTTTTCCCAGCTTCAGATAAAAAGGGCCTTTGTGTTGTGGAAAATAACCATAGCACCAGAAAAAGGTAAAGAGGAGACAGTGCACCCAGATATCATTCAAAAACTTCTCAGTAAATTGGTATGTTACTTCCCTGCTCCAGCAATAATGCTAGGTAGCAAAGTGGTGGATCCCTTTATAAGGGTTCTGGGCTGGGTGTGGTGGCTCATACCTGTAATGCTAGCACTTTGGAAGGCCAAGGTGGGTGGATCATGAGGTCAGGAGTTTGAGACCATCCTGGCCAACATGGTGAAATCCCATCTCTATTAAAAATAAAAAAATTAGCTGAGTGAGGTGGCGGGCGCCTATAATCCCAGCTACTTGGGAGGCTCAGGCAGGAGAATTGCTTGAACCCAGGAGGTGGAGGTTGCAGTGAGCTGAGATTGTACCATTGCACTCCAGCCTGGGTGACAGAGCAAGACTCTCTCTCAAAATAAATGAGAGTTCTGATTACCTTCATCAGACTGGATGGTGATGCCTAGTTTCATACACTCTGTTTGCTTGATAAATGTGTACTCTTCTGGTCAGAGAATCTCTTAGTGCCTTTCTGTAAACCAACTTTCTTTGTTTTTTGAGACAGAGTCTCACTCTTCTGCCCAGGCTGCAGTGCAGTGGCGCGATCTCAGCTCACTGCAACCTCTGTCACCGAGGCTGGAGTGCAGTAGGGCAATCTTAGCATTCAGTGTGGAAGTTGAATGCTAAGAACCCCTCCTGGGTTCAAGCGATTCTCTTGCCTCAGCCTTCCGAGTAGTTGGGATTACAGGCGTGCACCCCATCTGGCTAATTTTTGTATTTTTAGTAGAGAGGGGATTTTGCTGTGTTGGCCAGGCTGGTCTCAAGTTCCCAGCCTCAAGTGATCTCCCTGCCTTGGCCTCCCAAAGTGCTGGGATTATAGGCATGAGCCACTGCACCCAGCCTTAAATGAACATACTTGAAGCAGGAAAGGATGACTTTGAATCCTAGTTTTATTTTGGACACATTATAGCACCAATGGTTTGGTATATTTACTAATACATTTAATGTCCTAAAGTGGTAGTCCCTGTAACCACTTCTAAATGACCAGGCCAATTATAAAGGGGATGCATTAGTAATAAAGGTGGAATAGACTATGCATAGTAAACATTTTTAAAACCCATCTCAGCCATCACTCTTCTTGTGAAGGCTTCCTTGACATTTAGAGAGAAATGATACCTTTCCTCATAAGCCGAGTATCAATTCTTTGGGGGCCCTTGCTGCAAGCTTATAGGTTCTGTAGGTAAGGTCACCTTACCTCCTTTTATGGGCTCTGCCTCTTGCAGTTAGTTGTCTCTGGATGATTTTCATGCTCACATTGGCCCTTATATTCCTTTAATACCTCAAAAACAAATTATCTATACTAAACTCCTTTTTGAGCTACCTAATGTGATTTCTGACAACTCTTAACTGATGAATACTTGGTAGCAGGGGAGGCCCAAAGAAACAGACCGTCATAGATAGTATGCTTCTACCAAGGGGCACAACAATTGACTTAAACTGAATTTGAGACTACCACGTGACCATTTGGGGTTCTTCATGCTTACAGAACCAGCAGGGAAAGAAGTGGTTACTTAATGTGTTGAGGTGATTGATCCAAATTACCAAGGGGAAATTGAGTTACTGCTACAAACTAGCCCAGAGCAGACTGTGCCCAAGGGATTATCTGGGGTGTCTCTTAATAACTTCCATGTCCAAAATTAAAAGATAATGGGAAACCACAGCATTCCATTAAAAGCAGGACCACTGAGAGTTCAGATTCTGAACTAATTAAGGTTAATCCTAATGCAGCCAGCTGAGCTCTTGGGTGTAGGCAAAGGGAATGATATGAAATGGGTAGGAGAAGGAAGTTATAAATATTAACTGTAGCCTTGTCATCTGTTACAGAAACAAAGACTGTAGCCCCTAATCATATTTCCTTCTTTGCTTTTTATGTATATATTTTCTTTCTCCTTTTAAGGAATATTGGTGGTGGCTAACTGTAGTTTAAACATTAGGTTGCAAAATATTCTTAGGGAATTGTGATTAAACTAGAAGAAGTCTTAATATCATCCACAGATGGATACAATTACTGTTGGGACTTTGCGTCTTCATTTTTAGGGGGAGGGTAAAAGTACCTTCATTCGTATAAAGGATAGTTCCATCTCACTGGATAGAAGCTTGGAATCGTCATTTTATGGAAGTGTAAATGTATATGCCAGAAGAGTAGAATGGACCAACTATTCAATTCAAAATTTACGCTTTTACACTCTGTGATGTTGGGTTTTAGGCTTTGTAAACTTTATTCCCTAAACTCTTACTAGCTGGATTTCTGTTAGATTCTGCCAGTATTTGCAGGATAGAGGGGAAAAGGGTCATCTTGTCTTTTTTTTTTTCCTGTTTCTACTGGCATTGCTTATGCAATGGTAGTTACCTCCAGCAGCAGTGGCTCCACGCTGTAGCATCTATCTGCTTTTGGCATACTCAGAAGCAGCCTCATCACAACCTCTCGGAAGTACAGACTGAGTATCCCTAATTGGAAATCTGAAGCGTTCAAATTCCAAGACTTCAGCACCTCCATGACTCTCAAAGGAAATGCTCACTGGAGCATTTTGGATTTCAGATTTTTGAATTAGGAATGCTGAGCCAGTAAGTATATAATGCAGATATTTCAAACTCAAAAATAAAATTTAAAAAAACCTGAACTCTAAAACACTTCTGGGTCCCAAGCATTTTGGATAAGGAATACTCAACCTGTATTAGCAGGGGGGTGCCTTATCACAGGACTGAGCAACAGCTCCGCAAGCCCCTTCTCTAAGATAGTAGGTTCTAGTAATACCACCTTTTGTCATCTTAGCCCTAGGAGTGGTAATCTCTTCCTGCAGTCATTATGAATTGCCTCAGTGTTGTCATTTCACTTTTTTCTGTCTTTAATACCTGTGTAGTAACTAGTTCCCTGTAGTGCATTTTCTCTATTTGAAATACATACTGTGGTTTCTTTCTTCCTGAGTGGGCTCTGATTGATACATGTAGTACGTCTTCTCATTTGGTCAGGTATATTTTTGTGGTTTTTTTTTTTTTTTTTTTTTTTAGAAAGAGTTACGCTAAATTTGCAATGGCGCTATCTTGGCTCACTGCAACCTCTACCTCCCAGGTTCAAGCAGTTCTCCTGCCTCAGCTTCCCAAGTAGCTGGGATTACAGGTGTATACCACCATGCCCACCTAATTTTGTACTTTTATTAGAGATGGGGGTTTCACCATGTTCACCAGGCTGGTCTTGAACTCCTGACTTCACTGGCTTTGGTCTCCCAACGTGCTGGGATTACAGGTGTGAGCCACCATGCCCGGCAGTACTTTGTATCTTTAAGGAATGTTTAAAATTTAGTTTTTCCTTATCTTGGTTTTGAACATTTTGTTAATTGCTGGGCATTTTCTACTTCGTTGCTGTTACAAATAAGGTCTTTTATTATAATTTTAACAAAACAATTGATGTTTGCATATATGACATTTATTAATTTTTATTAGAAAAAAGTTTTATTAAGAGAACTTGAAGACATTGATAGAAAATGAAAATAAATTATGAACCCGTTCAAAATCTTTCAATTCAGTGTTCTAGTTCTTCATTTCCTTGATACAACTCTGTACCATGGTCACAAGTTTTCCCTGTCATGAATAGGAGGATGTATATTATTTTTCCTACCACTTTACCTATCTTTTTATTGCAATTTTTCCGATCATCATTTACCCAGAAAATTGAAGAGAATCATAAGTAAAGGCAGTTTTACTTTTTAAATTTTTTAAATTAGAAATACCTCTAATGTAGTTCTCTTATCTAATTGTTTTGACTTACCCCTCCAATACATCGCTATCTTGTCCCTGACATGTTCAGTGTTTTCCTATTAAGTAAGGTAATAGGGGATAAGATTAATGTTTTTATCGTTATCAAGGAAGTATTGATTTCTGTTTATTTTTCCTCTCAAGTTTGGGTATTGAAACTTATAAATACTCAGCATTTGTATAAAATGATCATGCAGTTTTCCTTTTTTTAATACAATGAATTATGTTAATTAGTTGATCATCCAATGTTGAACCATTTTTTCACTCCTAAAATAAATACTATCTGAATTTTGGTATATTATTGTATGCTCTTAGATTCTATCTGCTAATATTTAGGATTTTTGCTTCAAGATTTATACATGAGATTTTCTGTTTTCGGCACAATATATAGTAGTTTCATAATTTGGGAGTTTCCTTTTTCTCTTTGCCAAGGCATTTACTTTTTTCTCTTTGCCAGGGCAAAGAGGAATGGCTTAAATAGCTTGAAACTGTTTGCTCCTTAAAATCTTGTAGAATTTCCTAGTAAAGACCATCTGATTGATTTTGAAGACAGATCTTTGATGACTTCATTTCTTCTACAGAATGGATTTGTTTAGGCATTTTATATTTTGGGCTCAGTTTTGACAAATTTTATTTTCATAGAAAAATTACCCATTTCATTCAGTTTTTCAAATATTATTTGCATAGAGTTATACAAAAATGTCTCAATGATATCTTCTAATTCCTTCCATTTCTTATTTCCCCCATTGTAATTTCTACTCTATGTGTGTATGCTTTCTGTTTTTTATTCTTCTAGTAACCTAGTGATTTTCACTGATGCTTGCCAGGAACCAGTTTTTTATTTATACTACTACTTTTGTTTATAACTCATTAATTCTGCTTTAATCTTAATAACTTTTTTCTTTGTATTTGTCATATTTTCTAAAATTAATGCTAACATTTATTTCTTTACATTCTTTTATTTATTTATTAATTTATTATTTCTTTATTTTTGAGACAGAGTCTTGGTCTTGTAACCCAGGCTGGAGTATAATGGCGTGGTCTTGGTTCATTGGATCCTCTACCTCCTGGGTTCAAGCGAGTCTCCTGCCTCAGCCTCCCAAGTAGCTGGGACTACAGGTGCATGCCACTATGCCCAGCTAATTTTTTGTATTTTTAGTAGAGACGGGGTTTCACCATGTTAGCCAGGATGGTATCGATCTCCTGATCTCGTGATCCACCTGCCTTGGCCTCCCAAAGTGCCAGGATTATAGGCATGAGCCACCTTTTATTTTTATTGATAAATTTAAGACTTAATTTTACTCTGGGTATTTTTTTTACTTTATCTCATAGATTCTGCTACATGGTGTTTTTATTATTTTGTTTTCTTCGAATTCTATGATTTCATTTTGTCTTTTTTTTTTTTTTTTTTTGAGACGGAGTCTCGCTCTGTCGCCCAGACTGGAGTGTAGTGGCACAATCTCGGTTCACTGCAAATTCTGCCTTCCGGTTCAAGCAATTCTCTTGCCTCAGCCTCCTGAGTAGCTGGGATTATAGGCATGTGCCGCCACACCTACCTAATTTTTGTATTTTTAGTAGAGACGGAGTTTCACCATGTTGATTAGGCTGTTCTCGAACTCCTGACTTTGTGATCCGCCTGCCTCGGCCTCTCAAATTGCTGGGATTACAGATGTGAGCCACTGTGCCCGGCCTGTATTTGTTTGACTCGAGAGTCATTTAATAGAGTTTTGACATTTTTTAGTCAGTGTTTTCATTTTCTGATTTTATTAACATTTTTATTGTGTTTTCAGAGAGTTTTTTTCTGCATTAACTTTTGGAATATATTGAGGCTTGCTTTGTGGCCCAATAGGTGAGCAATTTTCATGAATGAGTTTTTAAAAAGAAGGGGCATTTTCTGAGAGTACAGAACTTAATATACAACTGTAAGATCATCTTATTATATTGTTTTGGGTTTTTAAATCCATTTATTTTTCTTAGGATGTTTTTTCTTTTTTGTGTGTTCCTGCCTATTTCTCCTTTTTAAAATCCAGTAATCTTTATGAAAATTGATACTCTGGTGCATAGATATTCATAACTGATAAAATTAATCTTAGCCTTATAAAGTCATTTAGACTTTAGGTCATTTGGAGCTTTTTGTCTAGAATTCTTTGATTTATATTAAGTTGTATCTCTGATATCTTTTGCCTTTTATGTCTTTGGTCATATTTCTATATTTAACACTTTAGACTCTCTTTAAGTATATATTTTAGGATATAGTTTAGAACTGGGTTTGGTTTGTGATTCAAACCCCGTCTGTCCTCTAGTAGAATCCTTAGAAAGATGGTAGTATTCCCTGAGTTCTTGCATGTTTGTGCCTTTGTATTTGAAGCACAGCTTTGCTGGATGAAAATATTTTTCTTTTTAAGTAAATTAAGCGTATTTTCATGTATTTATATTAGATGTATCTGCTTGCAGTTATACTGTTTTATATTTATATTTTAAGTCTTTTACCATGTGGTCTGTTTTCTATTTTTTGTCTTGGTAATTCTGCCCTATAGAAATATATGTATTTTTATTCTATTGGTTTGTCTTTGTGTATTTTTTTTTTTTTTTTTTTTTTTTGAGACGGCGTTTTGCTCTTGTTGCCCAGGCTGGAGTGCAATGATGCAGTCTTGGCTCACTGCAACCTCCACCTCCCTAGTTCAAGCGATTCTCCTGCCTCGGCCTCCTGAGTAGCTGGGATTACAGGCACGTGCCACCACGCCAGTTAATTTTTGTATTTTTAGTAGAGATGGGGTTTCTCCATGTTGGTCAGGCTGGTCTTGAACTCCCAACCTCAGGTGATTCACCTGTCTCAGCCTCCCAAAATGCTGGGATTACAGGTGTGAGCCACCACGCCTGGCCGTTTTTGTGTATCATTTTATATGCCCTTAGTCCTCCCTTTCTTGCTTTGTTTCTTTCCTATGATCAACAAGCAAATTAACTTGTAAACTCTTCATCTTCCTCTCCTCCACTACCCAATTATATTCAATAATGTTATTATTTTTCATTGTATATGAGAGATGACGTTTTTTGTAAGACATAGTATTATGTCACATACCACTTAGGTAAAAAATGTCAACCTATGACCATTAACTATAAAACACATTTTGATTTCACAGATGTTAAAATGTGTGGGGGAAAATGTGTTTTAAAGTCAATGAAACAGGGCTCACTCGGCACAGTGGCTCATGCCTATAATCCCAGAACTTTCAGAGGCCAAGGCGGAAGATTGCTCAAGGCCAGAAGTTCAAGGCCAACCTGGGAAGCACAGTGAGATGCTGTCACTATATAATTGAAAAAAAAAAAAATCCTGGGTGCAGTGACTCACAGCTTTAATCCTAAGACTTTGGAAGGCCAAGGCAGGTGGATCACTTGAGCCCAGAAGCTTGAGACCAGCCTGGAAGCGTGGTAGAACCTGATCTGTACAAAAACCACAAAAATTAGCTGAGTGTGGTGCCACATTCCTGTAGTCCCAGCTACTTGGGAGGCTGAGGAGGAAGGATCAACTGAGCCAAGGAAGTTGAGGCTGCACTGAGCTTTTGTAATCATGCCACTGCGCCCCAGCCTGGGCGACAGGGCTAACCCTGTCTCAAAAAAATAAAAATTTAATCAGTAAAAGTCTTATTATTTACCATTGTACACTTATGCTGATGTTTCTTACCGGTTTATTCTAAATGATATTAACTTTTTTTTATTTTAATTTTTGTACTTTTTGTAGAGACAGGGTTTCACTATGTTACCCAGGCTGGTCTCAAACTCTTGGGCTCAAGTGATCTCCCAAAGTGCAGGGATTGATTACAGGTGTGAGCCACCGTGCCTATCCTCTCCAATCATCTTTTGGGTGGCTGATGCTTGTCCTCTAGTAGAATCCTTAGAAAGATGATAGTATTCCCTGACTTCAGGCATATTTGAGCCTTTGTATTTGAAGTGCAGCTTTGCTGAAGATAAAATTCCTTGGTTTACATTTTCTGTCCTTGAATATATTGTGGGTGTTCTGTTGATTTATGGTGTTGAATGTTGTTATGCTAACTTGATTTTCTTTAACCCAAATTTTACTTTGATAAGCTTCATATTGACCATTCTAGGTAAATTTTCCCATATATACAGTATGTCTTTCAATTCACATCATCTTTTATTTCAGTAATGGTCTACTGAAGTATAGATTTTTTTTTTGAAGATCAAATTTAGGCTGGGCACGGTGGCTCATACCTGTAATCCCAGCACTTTGGGAGGCCAAGACGGGCAGATCACCTGAGGTCAGGAGTTTGAGACCAGTCTGGCCAATGTGAAACCCCGTCTCTACTAAAAAGACAAAAATTAGCTGGGTGTGGTGATGAGCGCCTGTAATCCCAGCTACTTGGGAGGCTGAGGCAGGAGAATTGCTTGAACCTGGGAAGTGGAGGTTGCACTGAGCCGAAATGGCGCCACTCCACTCCAGCCACGGCGACAGAGAAAGACTGTAAAAAAAAAAAAAAAAAAAAAAAAAACGAATTTAGATAAATGTTACAAGAACAATACAAATATTTTTTCCTCTTGAAGTATTTGAAAGCCACTAACATGAATGCTCCATCATCCTGAAAACTTCAGTCTGTATTTCCTGCATACAAGGACGTTCTCTTTTATAATTATAGTACAATCATCAGAATCAGAAAATTAATATTTATAGATTATTACCATCTAACCTCTGTCTCCCTTTCAAGTTTATCAATTGTCCCAGTGATGCCTTTATAGGAAAAGTATCCAGTCCAGGATTATGCATTGCATTTACTTGACATATCATTTTAATCTCATTTAATCTGGAATAGTTCCTCAGCTTTACCTTGACTTTCATGTCTTGACACTTTTGAAGAACAGGCCAATTATTTTGTAGAATGTCCCTCAATTTAAATTTTGTCATGATTTAGATTCAGATTGTATGGCTTTGACAGGGATGTCACAGAAGGGATGCTGATTCTCATGGCCTCCTATCAAGCAGCGTAATTTCCATTTGTTTCAGTGTTGATTGTGGTCAATTGCTTAAGGTGCAGTCAGACTTCTCCACCCTAACATGACTGCTTTTCTTTTTGTAATAAGTATTTGGTGGAGAGGCATATAAATGTCTCATTCATGGAATCCTTTTATTCAATGGGGTATAAATCATTATCATAATGCTTAAATATTCTCAAATTTGACCAGTTTGAGCTTAAACTGATTCTTTTAATAGATCTCCATCATTCTTTGAGCAGTTTTACTTTATGTCTCAATAAGCTATTCCAGACTCATCTTGTATAGTCGTCCTTCAGTATACATGGGGGATTGGTTTCAAGACCCCTGAGTATACCCAAATCTGCATATACTCAAGTCTCACAGTTGGTCAGGCAGAACCCACATCTAGGGAAAAACCCTCCCTAACCTGCAAATACTGAATTTTCCATCCAGGTGAAAACATTGTACATTTAAATGGACCCATGCAGTTCAAACCTGTGTCATTCAAGAGTCAGCTGTACTTTCCAGCCTTGGAATGAGCGAGATCTCCAAGGAGCCCCAAGGAGCTCCTTTTAGAGGAGAATGCTATTTGGAAACCAAGATCTGGGTACTAGTTGTGCTCATTGCTGCTAGGATGTCATTTCTTCTAGCCCTCACAGTGGATTGGATAGAGCTAGAAAATACATGTATGTATATGAACACAAAGACATCTAGATTCTAATCCAGCACCACAAAGTTCACCTTCAGCCTTTCCATTTTTATAATTCCTTTATCTGAAAATGTGAAACTTCAATATTTATTTGCTTGCTTATTATAGTCTCCTGACCATGCTGTCTTCTGAGCATTTGGAGGGGAGAGGTGGTGACCAGAAGTAGAGCAGTGGTTCATTTTTTTTTTTTTTTTGAGTGGTAGTGGTAGTAGTATATTTAAGGAAAATAGATGTTCCTTAAATTCTGCAATTGTTAGATATATGTTATATATTACAGTTTTTGAAATACAAAATTGTTAAAGTAATTCATCACATTAATGATTACAAGAGAAAAATTATCAAATCATCTCCACAGAGTATACTCACTATGAATACCCAGTGTGATACTTGCACAGTGAGTGTACACCTGTAGGATCAGGTGTCTGACTGAGAGTACAGGAGAGAGGAAGCAGCTGAAATCCAAATGGTTTGTTTTAACATGAAAATTTGGAAGTGACAATTACTGCTCTGAAAAACAGCAAATCATTTCAATTCTTAACCAGAGCTTTTTTCTGAGCATATTTCTAATAGAGGTACCACTTGTGTTTATGAAAAAAATTAAAATCTTACATTTTCGTCAAAGCCTTCTCTTCTGGCTTGTTCAGCCAAATCTCCACTGTCTTTGGTACTGAGAATATAAAATAAAAATCAGAGGCAAATGGCAGTAAAAAAGGAAGTGCCACCATAAAATACAATCAGATCTGTAGTAAGGATCTGAATAGTCTTTCTTTCTGATAACACTAATTATTTAGAAAATGTGATCATTAACAAGTTCTTCAGAATATCATAGTCATATGACATTAACTGTGAAAAAAAACGTTTGTGTTCTACTGCCAGAGTTCTAGGTTTGGGAAGTGTTCGGACACCGAAGTCATTTAATAAATATAAGTGTAAATATAGTAAAGTATAAGTATTGTTCATAAGTATTGTGTGTAAAATGTTATTTTTATAGCCAAATAAATGCATTTAATTTAGACTAAAATTGTTTCCTACCTTTTTAGAGGGACTTTATTCTCCCCTTCAGCTATGAGGTGAAATCACCACATAGGTTGGTAGTTGTTTTGGAATTAAAACCTTTACTCATGGCAGGGCACAGTGGCTCACGCCTGTAATCCCAGCACTTTGGTAGGCCCAGGTGGGTGGATCACCTGAGGTTAGGAGTTAGAGACCAGTCTGACCAACATGGTGAAACCCCATCTCTATTAAAAAACAAAAAAACCAAAAAACTTTACTCATAGGTTCTCATATAATGTAGAACTTTAAAATGGTAAGTTAAACATTTGAGAAAAGTCATCTTACGTTTTCTTGTCTTCATCTTTTTGAGCTTTCTTCAGTCTGAATTTCTCGAGAACATTTTTGTAACTCTGGGCATAATTAAAAATAGTTTTAAAATTTATCAGAATATATCCTTTATAACATTTTATCAAGGTAAAAGAAATATGAAATGCTTGTCCCTCTGGATTGCTACCCTAAAGGATTGTGGAGGTAAATACTGTGATTATGCTTCTTTCACCTCATTGCTACATACGGTTTATGCCTGCTGGTGAAAACACAAAAGGGGTTCTTCTGTTGGGGGCATCATAATGGAACTTCGAAAAAGCAAAAATCTTTAAAAAGCGTTAACATGTATTGCATTAAGAATGTTAACGCTTTTAATGAATATAACCAATGTCATGAATTCAAGTGATAAAAGATGGGGGGAAAAAACAAACTCATTGAGGGATAGCCTAACAGTTTTTCTGGTTTGTTTTACAGATTAGTTCTTGGACAAAGTTTGTAATCCCCACTAACCCCACAAGCATTCCATATCATAGGACCTCTTCTCTGTGAAGTGCTGTGCTTTAAGAACATGGGGTATGCAGAGATGGCCAAACTGGCAGGGGAGATGTGACTGGTACACATGTAACTGCTACAGCTCAAACTGAGGTGTAGTACTGAGAGGAGGACAGGACAGATTCCACTTTTTAAAGAAGGAATAGAGTGGTAGCCAGAGAGAAGAGCTGTAGCAATATTTCAGGGGTCAGAGAATGACTTGAGCAGAGGCTCAGAGAAGAGAGTGAGAACAAGCATGGTATATAGCACAGTGCTCAGAACAGATTAGCCAGGACACACAGTGTTGTAAATAGAGGCAGAAAGGTAGAAACTATAGTAAAATTATAGTTAATGAAGATAGTTTGGGACTGTGAGACTTGAGATTTGGAATATTCAGGTAAGGAATTCAGACCTGACAGGCCTAGGGAAACTGATAATCAGATCTGGACTGGCACAGGGAAGAGGCTAGAATAGTCAGGAAATGTTACCGTAGTGAAGGCTGGGTGAAAAGTACTGAAAGCCTCATCTAGTGGTGGCAGTTAGAATTTAAAAGTATTCCACAAATGTAAGCAGGAACTACAGAGATAAAGTATACATAAGCCATGACAATAGATTATATAAGGGATAAGGAAGCAAATTATTTCCAAGGTTTTTGAGCCAGGAGTGGCTCAGAGGATAGTGCTGCCATTAACAGAAACAGGAAAGGGAGGAAGACAAGACACATGGAGTTCTGAGTTTAGATTGTTGATAGAAATTTAACAGCATCCAGAGTAAAAACTTACCAGAAGGAAGAGCAAGTTTTATTACAATACTCAATAGTGCTTTGCGTTTAGGAAATCACTCAACTATTTGATATATTGAACTCTGAAATAATTTTGGTTACATTTTTAAAGCCAGAGACTATATCTCATTTCCGTAGTAATGAAATGAAATAGTGTGAATATGAGTAACACTGGATCAAAACACAAAAACCAACCCTGGGGGTGGGGTAGGGTGGGGTGGGAGTGGGGAGAGCATCACCACTTGGGGTTAAGTGGTATTGAAACTACAAGAGGATAAGCTTTATGAGATTTGTCTTAGAATTCTAATTAGGAAAGGAATTTGATTTACCTGTTTAATCATTTTACCAAGTTCAAAATCCGGCCTTCTGCCTATTGAATAATCAGCTTTCACTTCAGAATAGGTATCATTAATAATTGCCAAGAACATATTCTAGGGATAAATATCAGATAATTATTTCAATAAAAATTTACTTTAAATGTTAGTGACTTTAACATGTTTTGGATATGTAAAATTATGTTTAAATTTTAAAAGTAGGCCCAGCACAGTAGCTCATGCCTGTAATCCCAGCACTTTGGGAGGCTGAGACGGATGAATCACTTGAAGTCAGGAGTTCAAGATCAGCCTGGCCAACATGGCAAAACCTCATCTCTAACAAAAATTAGCCAGGTGTGGGTGGCACACACCTGTAGTCCCAGCTACTTGGGCGGTTGAGGCAGTAGAATCACTTGAAGCCGGGAGGCCGAGGTTGCAGTGAGCCAATTGTGCCATTGCACTCCAGCCTGGGCAACAGAGAAAGACTCTGTCTGAAAAAAAACAAAAAACAAACAAACACCAAATTTTAAAAGTAACCCATATGCTCAAAAATGGAGAAATGACTATGCAGACAATAAAGTAGAATAGAAAATGTGTAGTGTGTGGGTATGGGCAAATTTGTTTACAGTAAATGCGAAATGCGGAATGTAAAAGAATGCATATGAATTGATTATATATACACAAATTCATATTACATAATGGAAGAAAATTTAGAATGATGAATTATGTGTTCATAAGGGTGTTTGTTTTTGAGACAGGGTCTCAAAAATGTTACTGTCACCCAGGCCAGAGTGCAGCTCACTGCAGCCTCTCCCTCCCAGGTTCAAGCGATTCTCCTGCCACCCAGGTAGATGGGATTATAGGTGTGCACCACCATTGCCTGGCTAATTTTTGTATTTTTAGTAGAGACAGGGTTTTGCCATGTTGCCCAGCTGGTCTCGAACTCCTGAGCTCAAGTGATCTGCCTGCCTTGGCCTCTCAAAGTGCTGCAATTACAGATGTGAAACACTGCACTTGGCCAAGGGTGTTTGTTGGTGGTGGTGGTGTTTAATTATATGAAGCTGCTTAAATGCACAGTCTTACTACAGCTCCTACAACTACTAATGTCCAGATAACACAAATGTAGAAAGGATATTCTTATCTTCACCAACCTACCTTTCACTGTGGCCCAGCTCTAGCTCTGTAACCCTAAGACTCTTGTCTGTCACCAGGGGATAACTTTTGTGCCTGACGAAAAGTGTTTTCATGGAGGACAGTAACGATGCCTTGACTAGGAAGGCAAGGTTCCTGCTTAGGAAGGTTGTTCTGAGTGCATGTGAGAGATCCGTCCTGACAACTCCTGAAAACCACAACATGGTAAGCGTTTAGCCCTAAGGGCCAAAAGCCATTGCAATATGGGCAGAATATTAATGGCCAAATTGATAGCTCATGGCATGCATTGTCCCAGCCTGAAGAGACCTGGGACATTCCAATTATTTATGTAAACAATTTAGCACATTCCCATCTAAAACACCCGGATGTTAACTACTGTGATTACATTTTCCACTGGACAACTTGAAAACAGTCACCGGACTAGTGAACCTGGATTACTAGGGATCCTTACAATTCTTAATAAATGTAAAGTACTCTGACAGCTGAGCAGAAATAATAGTTTCTTCTAAATAAGTAATTTTGTTTTTCTAAAAAGTAAGAAATATAAAGAATATATATGATCATTCTTACCAGCAGGACAAAGAACACAAAAAAGATGAAAGTGATGAAGTAAATGGGTCCCAAGATATGATTGGCTTGCTGAATACCAGCAAAATTAAAATCTCCAAGAACAATTCGAAATTGTGTAAATCTTTAATTAAAAGAAAGAAAAACATTAGAAGATATATCCCTTATGTACATACATGACAACTGATGATCGATTACAAATGTCTCTAGGAGGATGTCTTAGCAGCATATGGCATATGCTGTCTGACTTTAATTATGTTAGTACAGAGTTCTGTAAAATTGGTTGTAGAAAATTCCCCTAAAGGAAAGACTTAAGGTACCTCAGTAGCTGAACAGGTAATGTAGGAAATGACTGCTTTTTTTTTAGACAGAGTCTCACTCTGTTGCCCAGGCTGGAGTGCAGTGGCACAATCTCAGCTCACTGCAACCTCCGCCTCCCGGGTTCAAGCGATTCTCCTGCCTCAGCCACCTGAGTAGCTGGGACTACAGGCGCCCACCTCCACGCCCAGCTAATTTTTGTATTTTCGGTAGAGATGGGGTTTCACCATATTGGCCAGGCTGGTCTCGAACTCCTGACCTCAGGTGACCCATACAGGTGTGAGTTACCATGACTGGCTGAAATGACTTTTATGAATTTTAATGAATATGAACTCAGTATTCACCTACAACTTTTTTTTTTCCCCTGAGACAGAGTCTTACTCTGTCACCCAGGCTGGAGTGTTATGGTGCTATCTCGGCTCACTGCACCCTCTATCTCCCAGGTTCAAGCGATTCTCCTGCCTCAGCCTCCCAAGTAGCTGGGATTACAGGCATGCACCACCACGCCCGGCTAATTTTTTTGTATTTATAGTAGAGACAGGGTTTCACCATGTTGGCCAGGCAGGTCTCAAACTCCTGGCCTCAAGTGATCCGCCCACCTTGGCCTCCCAAAGTGCCGGGATTATAGGCATGAGCCACTGCACTCAGCCCACCTATAATATTTGAACCTGAGATACTTGTTTACTAACTGGTTTTGGCAGTGGCCTCCTTGGCCAGCCATCTCTGTGCTCTTCTAAATATTAGAACTTAGACTTTATTCAACAAGTGATTTTTTCAGCTTGTAGAAAGTTTAGACCCAAGAGCTCTAAACTTCCTAATGTCAGTGTTTAATTTTTGCCTTAACCAATTCTTAAATTCTGATAAAATAGAGATGCCAACAATTTGTCACTTGCTAGTCTCAAACAAGTTCTGGTAATAATACTAAACATGATCCTAAGGTTTATTTTACCCTCTTTGATGCCCTGGTTTGATATGAAATACCACTTAAAATATTTCAGACCTTCTTTTTCTAATTTTAAAGATGGAAAATGAAGAAATTAAGACTTTGAGTAGCATAGTAGTAGCAAGTAGAATTAGAATTTTCTAACTTGAAAATCTTATTTTATATTCTCATTAACTTGCAATGGTGCACCAGACATATCAGGAATATCAGTTTAAATTATGTGTGTGTTCTTTATTTTATGAGGAAATTTGGAAATAATTTTTTTTTTGAGACATTGTTTTGCTTTTGTCACACAGGCTGGAGCGCAGTGGCAGGATCTTGGTTCACTGCAATCTCTACCTCCCGGGTTCAAGCGATTCTCCTACCTCAGCCTCATGACTAGCTGGGATTACAGGCACGTACCACCATGCCTGGTTAAGTTTTGTATTTTTAATAGAGACGGGGTTTCACCACATTGGCCAAGTAGGTTTCGAACTCCTGACATCAAGTGATCCACCCGCCTTGTCCTCCGAAAGTGCTGGGATTACAGGTGTGTGGAAAAAAATTTTTAATTGTATGTTGATAACTCTGTGTGATTGGTCAGTGAAAAGGGAGAAAGGCTGCTTCTCCCTTATTCCTTTTGCCAGTCACATAAATGGAGTAGAGAACTAACTATAATGAAGGAAGAAAATGCATTCAAAGAAATGGACTATTGGAGTCCTAGGACTCAGAGTTACCCAAGGTTCCATCCTCAGTACCTAGCTAACACCTGATCAAATCATAATTAAGGTATTTATTTTGCTTTTAATACTGGTTTGTAATGCTTTCCTACATAAGATAGAGAAAATAATGAATTGGAAGGAAACCAAGTCTCACCACAAATTAAATATATTTTCTGGCAAAGGAGAATATGTTTTAGTGTTTCTGCTATGATCTTTTATCTTTGAGTTGCTATTTAAAAAAAAAGATAAAGGAACAATTTCTCATTCTTTTCTCCTCTCCAGAAGTTAGCTTAGTAACTAAACCTTCTGTTCAGCCCTTTTCTATGAGGAAAGTGTTAAAATACTTCTGCTCTGTAAAGAATAATGAGAATGACAAAAACTGAAGCATTTACTGAATGGTTATAATCTCATAAAAACTGAAGGCTCCAAATACAATGTCTGTTTTCTTAATTGGGGCTTAGTTTATCCATTTGTTTCTTTTTTTGCAACCTGAAAACAGCACCATGACAACCTCAGCATAAAGGGTTATATTATCCTAAATGCTGGGATTATAGGTGCCATGGCACCCAGCTTAAACCTGTTTTAAAAATACATCCTTGGCAGATTAGCAAAGGACAATCAGGTCAATATCAATAAAAATATTAAGACAGAGTCCTCTAAAGAAAACACTTAAGATTTATTTTGGCTGGGTGTGGTGGCTGGGTGTAATCCCAGCACTTTTGAGAGGCCAAGGCAGGAGGATTGCTTGAGCTCAGGAGTTCAAGACCAGCCTGGGCAACATGCCAAAACCCCATCTCTACAAAAAAAATACATAAATTAGCTGGGTGTGGTGGCATACCCAGCTACTCGAGAGGCTGAGGTGGGAGGATTGCTTGAGCCCAGGAGTTTGAGGCTGCAGTGAGCTGTGATCACATCATTGCACTCCAACCTGGGTGACAAAGTGAGACCTTGTCCCAAAAAACAAACAAAAAAAGATGTCTTTTGCCCAGAGAATAAATACTACAGAGACATGGAGGCCAATTTCCATTATTTTAGGTAAAATTATTTTTCTTTTTTTCTTTTTTTTTTTTTTTTAAGATGGGGTTTCACCATGATGGCCAGGCTGGTCTTGAACTCCTGACCTCAGGTGATCCACCCACCTTGGCCTCCCAAAATGCTAGGATTACAGGTGTGAGCCACCAAGCCTGGCCAAAAATGAAAAATTATTTTTCTAACCTGACCTAGTAATACCTTAAAAATGGACACCATAATCCATTTGGTTCCTTCAATGCCAAACCCTAATTTGAGTGTGACAGATATTTAGCCATCAAAGAAAATATCAGCCAGGCATGGTGGCTCATGCCTGTAGTCCCAGCATTTCAAAGTTTAAAACCAGCCTGTGCAACATGATGAGACCCCCCTTGCTACAAAAAAATAGCAACAACAATAAAATCAACCAGGCATGGTGGTGCACACTTGTAGTCCTAGCTACTTGGGAGGCTGAGGATTGCTTGAGTCCAGAAGTTTGAGGCTGCAATGAGCTATGATTACATCACTGCATTCTAGCTTAGGTGACAAAGCAAGACCTTGTCTCAAAAAAAAAAAAAAATCAAACTAAATTTAAATATATTAAAGCTTATATTACTGCTTATCATAGAAGGTTAGACCTTTCCATTTTTGTTAGAAAATATAGAAGATATATTTATACTAAGAGCTTACATGGAATTCTGAAAAGTGGAAAAGTCATCAACTTGTGATCCAAAAACAAGAAATCCTAACTGGGCATAAGCAAAGAATATTATAAAAAACATGATGGCAAATCCTACTATGTCTTTAATACAACGTGACAAGGTTGATGACAGTTGAGACATTGTCTTATTAAAGCTTATAAATTTGAATATCTGAAAAAGAACAAAGTTAATTGAAATAGAATATCAAAGATTATAATTACTTAGAATAAATTAAATTAATTTCAGAAAATTTCTGCTTTGAATTATAGGAGATATTTATGATAATCATGGGTGTTTGAAGATTTGCAGCAATCATTACAAAGACAAAGTTTTTTTTTTTTTTTTTTTTTTTTTTTGTCACCCCAGGCTGGAGTGCAGTGGGGGATCACAGCTCACTGTAACCTCTACCTCCTGGGCTCAAGGGATCCTCCCACCTCAGCCTCTAGAGTAGCTGGGACTACAGGCGTGTGCCACCAAACCCAACTAATTTTTTTGGTATTTTTTTGTAGAGATGGGGTTTCACCATGTTTCCCAGGCTGGTCTAGAACTCCTGGGTCAAGCAATCCACCCGCCTTGGCCTCCCAAAGTGCTAGGGGTACAGGTATGAGCCACTGCACCCAGCCCAAACTACTTTTAAAATTACTTAATAGTTACGAAAATAATTTTTCCCCATGGCTTTTTAAATTTTCATTAGCTATTACACTGTTGTATTATGTAATATAATAAAATATAAATACCTTTATCCATGCAAAAAAGATGGTAATAGCAATTATATTGTTGTAATAAATGTGCCAGTATGCAAGAAAATAGAAATCTGAATATTTTTCAGTACTTTTCAACAGCTGTCCAAGTAAGAGAAAAGTTTGTATATTACAGTATGTGTTGAAGAAAACAGCCACAAAACACAACTAAATGGGAAAATAAGAAGGGTTAAATTAGAGAATATCTCTACCTCTAAATATCTTACAGCCTATGAGAAAGCACACAAAAAAGTTCATCAAAAGTTTGCAAGAGGGAGAGAAAGATAGGACATATGCTTTTACATACATGGAAATTACCCTCAACTTATACAAGTTTAAGGTAGCATTAATTATTATGAAGTAGAAAAACATTAATTGCTTGGCCATCCTAACCTATCTAAATCTTTGTTTTTTTGAGTCATAAAACACAAATGTATAAAATGATTATGTAACTCTGAGACCATAAGGATTTCTGCTCTACATAATACCTAAAAGCTAAACATTTTCTACCGTGTAATACTAGAAGAAAAACAATTTGCAATCACAAAAAATAAAACCTTGTGGAACCCTTTAACAATCCTTTAAGAGAGGATTTCAGAACCAGGTTATTTTAGCTATCAGAGCTTTATAATTGACATGAAAATTTTCCTTTGACTTTCCTTGCCTGAAATGCTCAGATAAACATTTAATGATAGCATTTAATGATAGCATTAATGTCCTTTGTAAGACATTAGTGGAGATACCAGAGAGGTAGGTGGCTTACTTTCTGACTCTCAGAAACTTTCCATCTGGTTTTGGGAAACACGGCTTAAGTACTTGATTGGCTGTAATTAAGAGCCAATAAAGGTGGAAGATCAGATTGTATAAGCCAGAAACATTGGTTCTTTGTTCCTAAGCTCTTAACGTTTGTCTCGGCCTGCCTAAATCTCTGTTTATTTCATTACATTCCATTGACTAGAACTGATAGTCGTTGGTGTTACTTTCGGGGGCAATTTCCTCAATCCTGGTGCCCTCTGGACCCACAAGGTCCCCTCTGGCTACTCAGTATTGTGCTTAGCCTTGTCTTTTGTCTATTTTTTCAAAATTTATTAAGAGGAGGAAAACAGATTTAGGCAACATAGATCATTTTAAACAACCTTGCCCCAACAGACCCATGATTGGTGAAACTCAAGGCCCTGTAAGTAATACATTTTTGGAGTAGGGGTAGGGAGACCTACTGTGCACATTAACGTGTAATATTTCTGGAATCACCTTTCCCTGTAGGTTTACGCTGACCCTCCCAAGGACCAAATCGGAAAAAAATAGATCTCTCCCCTTTGGAGGCACACCATTATTAGTACTATTCCAGTTTGTTTTAAGTTTGACACTTGTAGCTTTCAAAATAAGTCCTGGATGAACAGAAGATTCTGTCTTTTTACACCTCCATTGGTAGGTTCAGATGTGATCCCCTTCAACCATACACATGAATATATACTCACCAGCAAAAGTAGCAGTTCTAGCCAGTTCCAAATACTTTTGAAATAGTCAGACTTAAATTCTTTTATTTTTTTGACTTCTTGTGTTGTGAAGACAAAAAGGAAAATACAAAATGTGATTTCACAGGAAGCAATAAAATAATCATAGTAGCTAACATATCTGAGGAGCTTTACAGAGTAAAACTGCCATGAAGTAACTATTCCTCCAGTTGCAGGGAATTCTGCCACCAATCTGTAAAATCAGGTTTGTGAAAGTAACTGTTCATTTCAAGCATTTATATTTCAGTACTTAATGTGAAATTTTCAATCAATGATTATGTATACTTTAATAATAATCAGTTTTTTGTATAAAACATGTTTCCTTGGGGAAATGGGTTCAATTTAAGCATCTTGTAAATTTACTTATTTCATAGTGGCTCCACTTTTTCTCTACCTGAATATTCATAGTGGTCAAAGACCAATGTAAAGGAGAAAGCAAGCTGTGATTTTTTTTCCAGACATTCATTCTATTTTGTATTCAGCTTGCTTGTTCATAACTGGGAATATAATTTATGTCCATAGGAGAATGATATGTTCAAGAAAATGCTATACTGTTAGTTACTGTTATTAGTTAGAACTCTTCCCCAATATACATAATTTTTGAATACTTCAGAGGGAGGACATAAATTCTCTCTCTTTAGATTATCAGAAATGCTTCTTGCTTCTAAATGTCAAGGTCACATATTCTACTAAAGGAAATGTTTTCTGTTGGATGCTGGATACAAAGATCTATGTACAAACAGAAGTATACAAATTAATCCCAACACGACATATAAAAAGATTTTGAGGTTGTTCACTCTATCTCTGGTGTTCTCCACAACTTCTGATAATTAAGAATTCATGGTAATTTAAGGAACCATCATTTCTATCGCAATATTACAATTCCTACCTAAAGATACTAGCAAATTTTATTGGTACCGTTACAAGGTTCTGCCAAAACAGCAAAAACAAAACCTCAGTTAACAAATAAAACTTACATCTTACACATACTAGGTAGTGAGTGAAGTGAAAGAAACTCAGTATTATGATCTGAAGTGTAGACTAATAAACAAGGGAAAATAAATAATATTTAGTTTGCCTGATATTTGTACAAAAATGAAAATAAATAGATAAGGTATAACTAATATGCTTCTATACTACTGATGATACACCAGTTAACACTTTCAAAATCTGCTGAATTTTCTAAAAAATAACAGTTTAAAAGGTAACAGAATAAGCGTAAAACCTTCAGAGAGGAAATCTAGACTTAACTGATATTACAAGGGCTTCTTCATATGACTAAAAGCCAGTTACTTCAATGCTTCCATTCTTGTTTAGAACATAAAAATAATTTGTACTCTTCACTTCATCCTGATCAGGATTGTTGGGAAGGGTGAATGAAGTTGGTAAAAAGCTCTGATTCTCTGAGAGAAAAGAACTTTAAAATAAAAGGTATAATATACATTGGCTGCTTAAGGCAGTTCATTTGTTTTATTCCTTTTACAAAGTTTAAAGGCCATGGTGCGTTTCACTCTCCCTGTTGCACAGGGAGCAAAATCCCCTAAACTCCAATTCCGTATTCCATTCAGAAAAAATGTAAGATTTATGAGAGAAAAGTGGTTCACTGATATGAAAATAATTTAACTTTTAGGTTCAGGGGTACATGTGCAGGTTTGTTATATAGGTAAACTTGGGACTTAGGGGTTTGGTGTACAGATTATTTTGTCACTTGGGTACTAAGCATATCCCTGACAAATTTTTTTTTTTTCCTGAACCTCTTCCTCTTCCTACCCTCCTCCATCAAGTAGGCCCCAGTGTCTGTTGTTCCCCCTTTTGTGTCCATGTGTTCTCATTATTTGGCTCCCACTTAGGAGAACATGTGGTATTTGGTTTTCTGTTACTGTGTTAGTTTGCTAAGGATGATGGCCTCCAGCTCCATCCATGTCCCTGCAAAGGATATGATCTCATTTTTTTTTTATGGAATAGTATTACATGGTATATAGCAGATGCTGTTGTTGGTCTCTCTAGCAGTCGTTATCCTTTTTTCTAACAGAATCCTAATTGTATTCAGTCTTTCACCCATCCCCAGTTCACTTAGGGAAAGCTGATTAAATCCCCAGGCAGATCCAATCACAGTAATCCTTTGCTAATGTTTAATTCTAGAGCAAATCCTTTGCTAGTGCTTGATTCTGACTCCCATGTTGTTCAAAGATCAATTATATATTGAATTTAAAAACTTCTGAAGCCCTCACATCTGAACCCACCAATGAAGGAGGTATAAACTCTTATTAAGGTTTTTAATTTGTTCATCCTTGTGCTGAGATTAAAGTCATACGGTTTAAAATAAATATAGGCTGAGCATGGTGGCTCACTCCTGTAATCCCAACACTTTGGGAGGCTGAGGTGGGTGGATTGCCTGAGGTCAGGAGTATGAGACCAGCCTGGCCAGCATGGTGAAACCCCACCTCTACTAAAAATACAAAAATTAGCTGGGTGTGGTGGTATGCTCCTGTAATCCCAGCTACTCAGGAGGCTGAGGCAGTAGAATCGCTTGAATCTGGGAGGTGGAGGTTGCAATCACGCCACTGCACTCCAGCCTGGGTGACAGAGCTAGACTCCATCTCGAAAAAATAAAAAATAAATAAAATTGAAAATTAAAATTAAAAAAATTAAAAAATGTAGTTCTGTCAATATGAAAAAGCAACATCACATTGTTTCGTTATTTCAAAATTTAGGAACATGGAGATTACGTACAATATGTTAGTTTTATATTGCTTAAGAATATACAGTCTCATTTCTTTCTGCAGCTACAAAAAGTTATTTAGTCTTAATACTTTCCTCCTCTAATCAGATTATTAAAATCTGTTGGTTTCCTTTCAGAATGGCTTCTTTATAAGTTACTCATTTTTGTCTCAAGAATGAACAATTTAAATTTCAATGTGTAATGGCAGCCAGCATCCCAGAAATGTTAGAGCCTGTGGTATATTGCAAAAACGGCTCCAGTTCTTTACATCTTTTTGCCTGGCCTGTCACCCAAGAGAGGGTGCACTCCCCTAGCCCTTGATGCTAGACTCAGTCATGTGAATTGCTTTGGCCAATGGGATGTTAACATATATGATGCAAGCAGAAATGAGTTTGTACATTAGAACTTGCTCTTTGGGACCTCTACAGTTGCCATGAGAAGGACAAGCCTGGACTAACTTGGACCCAGGAGAAGGATGAGATACATGTAGAGCAGAACCAACTCACAGACGCATGTGTGGGTCCTGCCAAATGGCAGCTATATTGGCAAGCCTAACAGAGATCAGTCAAGCCCAGCTGGATCAGCTGAACTCTGTAAACACATGAGAAGTATTTATTGTAAGCCACTACACTTGGTGGTGGTTTGTTACCTAGCAAAAGCTAAATACAAGACCTAACTTGGGTCTCAGCTCTTTACCTCTGAATAATTTAGGAGGCTTTTGGTTATAACCAAAAACCCCAACTTAAATTGGCTTAAACAATAAATTATTTCTGTCACATAGCAGCAGTTTCGAAGATACAGCAAACACCCTTTGTGGTAAGTTCACGGAGCTAGCTCCATTTCTTTGAAATAGTTTGTTTTGCCCTCTGTGTTAGCCATATCTTATGCTTCCCCAAAATGATTGTGTTCAAGCAGCAGCTGTGATTATATGTCATTGATGCCAATAAGGAGACAGCACCAACCAAAGAGAAAAAAAATTTATTCCTGTTAGTCTGATTGGGTTACCTCAGGTCACCTCCCTAACCTGGACCGTGCTAATTGATTTATGCCAGGCCAAGCTCACTGCACTCTAGCCTGGGCAACAGAGCGAGACAGACTCAAAAAAAAAAAAAAAAGAAAAAAAAAAAGGAAAAGAAAATATATTTACTATTCACTAAGTGGGTCTTCATAATGATCTTTATCCTAGTCACCTTCATACTGAGTAGGCTGAGGAGGAAGAGGGGGAAGAGGAAGGCTGGGTCTTGCTGTCTCAGGGGTGGCAGAGGCAGTAAAGAGGTGGAGGAGGTGGAAAGGGAGGCAAGAGAGGCAAGTGCATACAAATTTTACACAGTAATTTCTCTCTGACATTTTTTTTTCATTTTTCTAAAAATGTTTCTACACAGTACCAGTCCTTCCACCCTTTGCTTTAGTTTCTGTGCCTGTATCATCAAAGGGTCCGTGTCATAAAAGAAGTCAAAAGCAGTCTTGAATAATTGGACCCCTTCTCCAGATGTCTAATATCCATTCGTTTTCTGTTCTGCTTCTGCGTTTTCTTCCTCATCCTCTATCACTGGTTTGGAAGCCCCATCTCCATCAAGCCATATTCTGTTAATTCCTCTGGCGTGGTGTCTATTAGCTCTTGATTTCTCCATGACCAGTATCCTGAAACCCTTCACCCTCCCACATTTTTTTTTTGCCATATCCTTCACATTTCTTTCATAATTTGTCTGTCATAAATCCTGTGAAATCATGCACATCTGAACACAATTTTCTTCAGTGGGAATTTATTGTTTCAGGTTTGATGGCTTCACGGCTTTTTAAAAATAACAATGATGGCATCTTCAATAATGGAATCCTTTCACACTTTCATGATTTCTGTTGGGGTTCTCTTCTGTAGTGTCGACAATCCTTTCTATGGAGTAAAGTACTGTGTGTTGTTATGAGCCTTAAAAGTCCTCATGATCCCCTGATCTAGAGGCTGAATTAGAGATGTTGTGTTTGGGGGTAAGTGAACCACCGGAAAAAGCATCAATGGAACCAATCCAGAGAAAGAGTTTTCATTGTCCAGGCTTTCTGTAGTACAACCAAAAGATTGGAAGCTGGTGTTTATCTATCTTTTCCCTTCAAGGTTAGGGGGTTAGCAGTTTTATAGATAGATAGATAGATAGATAAGGGTAGTCGTCCTGATGATGATAAACCTGACCTTCATTTGCACAAAATAGTAGAGTTGGCCTATTTCTTCCTGCCTTAAATCCTTGTGCTTGCTTCTCTTCCTAATAAATGTTCTTTGTGCATTTTTTTTTTCCAGAACAGGGCACTTCTGTCTGCATTAAAAACCTGTTCAGGCAGATATCCTTTTTCCTCAATAATTTTCATAATGACATCTGCTATACTGTCTGCTGCCACTTGGTTGGCAAAAGCTACTTCTGCTATCTTGACATTTTAGAAAGTCAAACCTCTTTCTAAAAGTTTCAAACCAACCTTTGGTGGCATTAAATTCTCCAACTTTAGATCCTTCACTTTCCTTTTACCAGTTGCCATATGATGACTTTGCTTTTCTTAAATCACATTAGAATCTAAAGGTATGCCTTTCTTATAGCAATGCTACATTCACACAGAAGCTGCGTTTTCAATGAAATAAAAAGGTATTTTGCAAAAAGCAAGGTTTTCACACCTGCTGGCATAGCTGCAGTGATGATGGCTTCATGAATTTTCTTTCCCTCCCCCTACCCCCAGGGCAATGACCTTTAGTCTCTGGATTCATTTATCTATCTTGAAATAGTGGGCAACTTTAGCTGTGAACACCAATTTATGATACATGCAAGTAATTCAACTTTCTCTTGTAATGTCATGACATTTCTCTGCTTCATGGGAGCAGCCCCAGTATCACTAGTGGCACTTTGTATGGGTCCCATGGTGTTATTAAAGGTTCATAGTATTGTACTACATGTGATAAAAAACACACAAGGACTATGAGAGATCACTTTTTTTCTGAGATATGCAATTTACTGGAGAGATGAACTGCTTATGTGAAGGTGGTGAGCATCACAGGACACTTTAAATGGATACAACAGTAGAGTTCACTGCAATAGCAACAGGAGATGGCTACAAAATTATTACAGTAGTACAGTGTGTACTCTAGTTAATTTTACTCAATTATGATTTAGTATTGCATCTTTACATTTGTTTACATTTTTCTTGACTACAAATGGTGACATGTTTGTGTGCCTAAGTTTTGACAAATTTTAACTTCTTATAACAGATTTGTATATATTTTATGATAGTAAATGATAAAATAGATGAGTATATGTATTTTATTCATTCATAACATACCTAACTTTTCCTTAATTTTCAGTATTTCTAAGCTACATGGTTTGGGAATTTTTTTCAAATTGTCACAAAGGTCCAAAAATTTTTCCAATACATTTACTGAAAAAAATCCATATCTAAGTGAACAAACTCATGTTGTTCAAGGGTCGACTGTACTAATAAAGAAGTTTTGTACGCCATTGACCACTGTCTGTGAAAAAAAAAAGTTTTGAGTCACTCACCTGATAATACAAAACAGATTTACATTAGCATTATATAAGGAAAAATCAATAAAAATAACTCTGGTCCCTCTTGTGATCCAGCTGTTCAGTTGAAGGTCAATGAACTTGTTTTTGGTTTCAGATTTTGATTTTGATAAAGTGAAAATATATCCCCCATTTCGGTAAACACCAAGAAATCCGCAGTGCCAAGGGGAGTTGGTTTTAGAAGTAGAGTACCTCCATCTGTTAGACATAAAAAGAATAATGGTGAAATGAGAAAGCCCAGCTGAGAAGTATTCTAAGAATTTAAGTTAATCTTTCTTTGTTCAAAAGTAGTAGTTTTTTGGCCTGGTGTGGTGGCTCACACCTGTAATCCCAACACTTTGGGAGGCTGAGGCAGGCAGATGAGCCCAGTAGTTCAAGACCAGCCTGGGCAATGTGGTGAAGCCCTATCTCTACAAAAAAATACAAAAACTAGCCAGTCATGGTGGCATGTGCCTGTAGTCCCATCTACTCAGGAGGCTGAAGTGGGAAGACTGCTTGGGCCCAGGAAATCGAGCTGCAGTGAGCTGTGATCGTACCACTGCTCTCTAGCCGGGGCAACAGAGCCAGACCCTGTCTCAAAACAAACAAAAACAAAACAAAAGTAGGAGTTTTTAAAAAAGTAGTAGTAAATTCGTAAGTATTATAGTAATTTTAAAGCAAGACAATGTGTTAATGATTAAGTTCAAAGGATTAATACTTAATTTATTTTTTACTTTTTAATGCTTATGGTGGGTAACACCACTGCACTAGGTGCTATGAGAAAATTTTTCAAAAATCCATAATTTTTCAAAAATTAGCTGGGCATGGCAGCATGTGCCTGTAGTCCTCGTTACTTAGGAGTCTGAAGCAGGAGGACTGTTTGAGCCCAGGAGTTCAGGACTGCATTGAGCTATGATTGTATTACTATACTCCAGCACTTCAGCCTGGGTGACCAAGTGAGACCTTATCTCAGAAAAAAAAAAAAAAATCCACCTTTAGGTTTGGTGGCATATGCCCATAGTCCCAGCTACCCAGGAGGCTGAGAGGAGAGGACTGCTTGAGGCCAGGAGTTTGAGGCTGCAGTGTCTATGATGGTGTCTGTGAATAGTCCCTGCACTGTAGCCTAGGCCACATAGGGAGATCCCATCTCTAAAAAACAAACAAACAAACAAACAAAAATTCCATCTGTTGCCTCAGGGAGCTTAGAATCTGGAAAATGAGACTATTTTTTTTCTTTAACAGGTTTCTGTTATGAGATGTTTAGTGTGAGTAGGACAAGAATATCAAGGGTTCAGAAATGGGAAAACAAGGTGCTTCATAGTCTGTCTTTTAAATGTCATATATTGTTTATAAATGCTCAATAAAAACTTTGTTACAAAGTCATAGATGTTTTATTTTAATGAAAGTACATACAATCAAAATAAACTATGTATAAACTAAATTTTTGGCCGGGTGCAGTGGCTCATGCCTGTAATCCCAGCACTTTGGGAGACTGAGGCAGGTGGATCACTTGAGGCCAGGAATTCAAGACCAGCCTGGCCAACATGGTGAAACCCCATCTCTGCTAAAAATACAAAAATTAGCTGGGCATGGTGGCGCATGCCTGTTATCCCAGCTATCTGGGAGGCTGAGGCAGGAGAATCTCTTGATCCCAGAAGGTGGAGGCTACAGTGAGCCAAGATTGCGTCACTGCACTCCAGCCTGGGCAGCAGAGCGAGACTCTGTCTCAAAAAAAAAAATTTTTTTTAATTTCATCTTAAACTGTTAACTTAATTATAGGATATCCAAAAAAGAAAGCATTGATTCCTCATTTCAGTCTCTCTATTCAGTTCCCCCAAAACGGATTTGAAAGGTTATTCAAATATGCACTGCTTAAACTTGTTTTTCTACTAATAACACTATGTTTCAGCAGGGAGGGAGGGTGACACCGCTAGGAAAAAGTACCTATGGTTTTTTTTTTTTCCCTCTTTTTGAGATGGAGTCTCTCTCTGTCACCCAGGTTCGAGTGCAGTGGCATGATCTCAGCTCATTACGACCTCTGCCTTCCAGGTTCAAGTGATTCTCCTGCCTCAGTCTCTCAAGCAGCTTGGATGCTGGGATTACAGGTGCACACTACCACACCTGGCTAATTTTTGTATTTTTAGTAGAGGTCGAGTTTCACCATCTTGACTAGGCTGGTCTCAAACTCCTGACCTCAAGTGATCCACCCACCTTGGCTTCCCAAAGTACTGGGACCATACCTGGCCAGAAGTACCTATGTTTTAGTGAAACTTCCATAGTTGTACTTTTGAGTGTTTTCCACACATAACTATTAAGTGGAAACAGGAAGATCTGCTATACCAGTTCTCTCCTAGCTTCCAATTTTTGTTTTTAATTAGTGAATTTTACATTTTAGACAAGTACAAATTGATTCTTTTTTCATTGTTGAGGATTAACAGATATTAACTCACAACTTCAGTCAAGTATAGAAATAGTAAAATAAACCTAATTGATAGTGTTAATTTTGGTATTTAATGAAGTATTTGTACTTCTTATGAGAATTTGGAATATAAAAATAACTAAAAGATTAGTTTAGATTCCAATTTAAAATGTGTAAATAATTGCTTTATCTTGTAATTTTGGGTTGAAAGAAAGTGAATAGTACTATAATAGTTAAGAGAATGGGCTGGGTGCTGTGGCATACACCTATAATTCCAGCACTTTGGGAGGCTGGGGCGGATGAATTGCTTGAGCCAGGAGTTCCAGACCAGCCTGGGCAGCATGGTGATATACCCTCTCTATAAGAAATAGAAAATTATCTGGGTGTGGTGGCATGTGCTTGTAGTCCCAGCTACTTGGGAGGCTGAGGTGGGAGGATTGCTTGAACCCCGGAAGTCAAGGCTACAGAGAACTATGGTCTTCATTGCATTCCAGCTTGGGTGACAGAGCGAGACCCTGTCTCCAAAAAAAAAAAAAAAAAGGAGGTATCATCATACTTATGAATTTGTTAGATTTATAAGAATCATACAAGTCCTTAAGAACACTCAAAACTACTACAAAGAAGAAACAAACAGAAAAACCCAGCAATGACTGATTAATCCTGGGAGTTCAAGAGAGGTTGTTTAAGAAAGGAAATATAATCATGTTGCTTTCCTAAACCCTTAAAAAAAAAAAAAAAGGAAATATAATCAGATCACTCATATTTATAATATAAACATTGACTAATGATTGACAATAATTATGATGTAACTATACTGAGAGGCTAAGAGGAACAGGACGAGTATGTGCAGAGGGGGTAGCAATAAGAGAGCTATATGACAGATCACCTTCCATGATAGAAAAACAATAGAGGCCAGGTGCAGTGGCTCATGCCTGTAATCCCAGCTCTTCGGGAGAGCAAGGCAGGAGGATTACTTCAGGCCAGAAATTCGAGATCAGCCTGGGTAACACAGAAAGACCCTGTTTCTACAAAAAGCAAAAAAAAAAAAAACAAAAACAAAAACAAAAACAAAAACTAGTCAGGTATGGTGCTATATGCCTACAGTCCTAGCTGCTACTCAGCAGGCCGAGGCAAGAGGATTGCCTGAATCAGGTGTTTGAGGCTGCAGTGAACTATGATTACACCACTGCACTCCAGCCTGAGCAAGAGAGTAAGATTCTGCCCCTGAAGAAAAAAAAAAACAACAACAAAACACAACTGTAAGATCAAGTATAAGGTAGCAGTATGAGGATGTTATTTAAAAAGAAAAAGCATATACTAGAAGATACAACTGTAAAAGAGCTAAAAGTAGCTGCTTCTGGAGAGTGGAAATTATGAGTAGAAAAGAGTAGACCTTTGTAAATATTTGTATCACTTTAATAAATATAAATATTAAATTACAAAAAAAGGTTTATTCTCATATATATATATATTTTTTTTTTAGACTGAGTCTTATACTGTTGTCCAGACTGGAGCACAGTGGCATGATCTCAGTTCACCACAACCTTTTACCTTCTGGATTCAAGTGATTCTTGTGCCTCAGTCTCCTGAGTAGCTGGGACTACAGGCGCCCACCACCACGCCTGGCTAATTTTTGTTTTTAGTAGAGATGGGGTTTCGCCATGTTGCCCAGGCTGATCCCAAACTCCTGACCTCAAATGATCTGCTCTCCTCAGCCTCCCAAAGTGCTGGGATTACAAGCATGAACCAATGATTTTCATATGGCTCTAAAACCACAAAGTGTGAGTAGCACTGATTCCACCAGCTTCTGTGTCAAGAAGAGGTAGTGCCAGTGGCATTGGGTTTTCACATTTTCTTTCTCTTTCTTTTTTTGGGACAAAGTCTCCCTCTGTGATCAGAGCTTGCTGCAGCCTCAACCTCCTGGGCTCAAGTGATTTTCCTGGCTCAGATTCCTGGGTAGCTAGGACTACAGGTGAGCGCCACCACACCTGGCTAATTTTTAAATTTTTTGTAGAGACTGGGTCTCAGTATGTTGCCCAGGCTACTCTTGAATTCCTGGCCTCAAGCAATCCTTTCTCAGCTTCCCAAAATGGTGGGATTACAGGTGTGAGCCCCCACTCCCAGTCTCACATTTTCAATATAAAATGTACACATGCGTCTACACCAGTACTAGCTTCAGTCGCTTTGAAACACAATGGCCAGGCTGGGTGCGGTGGCTCATGCCTGTAATTCCAGCACAAGGTCAGGAGTTCGAGACCAGCTGGCTAACATGGTGAAACCCCGTCTCTACTAAAAATACAAAAATTGGCCGGGTATGGTGGTGTGCGCCTGTAATCCCAGCTACTAAGGAGGCTGAGGCAGGAGAATTGCTTGAACCTGGGAGGCGGAGGTTGTGGTGAGCTGAGATCGTGCCACTGCATTCCAGCCTGGGTGACACAGTGAGACTCCTTAAAAAACAAAATAAAACAAAAAAACACCCCATAATGGCCATAAGCATCTTTGGCAAGCATCATCAGATGCAGTCTCTGTAGAGCATAACTGCCCCATTTTAGTAGGGACGGTGAAAGAAAAAATCACTGAAGGAAGAGTGAGAGAGGAGAGAAGTGACAGAGCACACCTAAGATACCCAATAAGGATCCCAAATCGTCCTGGGGATGTGTTGTGGGCATCTTGCCACAGCCAGAAAAGCAGATTAATTGACCATTTTAGAAGCAAAAATCGATGCTTTGCCCTGTGTCAAATATGACTAAACACTTCATATACCAAAGTTAGAAAAAAGAAAACACTTTGCATCCTAAAATAAACAAAAATAATGGGTTCACCTTTCCTTTTCTAAACACTGCTATCTCCCAATCTTCCTTTTTTTTTTTTTTTTTTTTTACTACTGTTGAAACAATCTCCTTATCCTTCCAGGCCCCAGCTGGCATTACTTGGAAAACACACATCTAAAAGATACAATGGTAAATGCTAGAAAAAATTACAGTATAATTTTATGCTACTTACTCACTATTACTTGTAAGGCCAAAATTAGAGAGGTCTTCATTTGCAGAAGTGTATTTGCCATAACATTCTCTTATCAAAGACTGAAAAGATGAATAGACTTTGCATGTGTTGTTGCGGACTTTTAGTTGACGAACTCTGGGGACTCCTAGAAGTATGTTCTCATAGTAGATGCGACTGCTGTTCTTCAAATCATACAGTTGCTGATTATTGTACCATGAATCCCAGTACAGACCTTCCAAAAGGGGTCCTTCCATAAACTTCATATAGAAAAATAAGTGTCACGGGAAAAACATTTTCATGTCAGTAGAATCTACATTCATAACATTATGCATAAAAAATTTTGAAAATGAAAATTAAACTGTTGACCAAGCCACCATTAATGGTAATGGTAATGCTAATGAAGCTACTGCGGATGGTTAACACTCATTAAGCATGTACTGTGTACTAGGCCCTGCTCTAAGCACTTTACAAGCATTAACTCATTGAATCCCATAGCCCTTCTTCTCTCCTTTTATGAGTAAATTGAAATTTTTCTTCCAATAGATGAGTATCAGAGCTGGTCATAGCCATACATCATGACTTCACCCCAAAGATGTCTGTACGTCTCCTCCCAACTCTCCTCCCCAACTCTGGCCATGGTGCTTGCTACTCCAGGTTCTGCCCCTTGCTGCTTGTTCTGAGATCCCAAGCTCAGGGTTCATTTACCTCCTCCTTTTGTCTTCTCTGCCATTGGCCACATACATGCTTCAGACAACACAGTAACAAAGTGGCAGGGTGACCTCCACTTCTTTTATTATTTTTTCCTATTTCACCTAACCAGCTAGGATCATTTAGCCATCTCACACTTGCCCTCTCACTTTCAAGAAATGACCTTGTCTCCTTGATAAGTTTCAAAATCCTGTATAGCATTCGTGATATGACCTTTGTCCAATTCATAATTTGGCCTTTTCCACCCCATCTTCCACATGCCCATAATACCAAACCTAGCTCCACGTGTAGAATTACTTATAGAACATATTGTTCCTTTTTCCTAAAATACCCATCCCTGATTCATCCTTCAAAATGCAACTAAATTGTCATCACCACTGGAAGCCTTCTCTAACTCAAGCCTTGTCCTTATATGCCCCAATGTGCATATGCCAGGTTTTTGCGTCCTGGGATGGCTGAAACTGCTGTCCCCTTAACTGTTCTTTCCTCATAACGTGAGCATGTTGTTATGTTAAATGAAATGGAAAAAGCAAGTCTATTCCAATGCTGAAGGAATGATTCCCTTACGTAAGTAAAAACACCATGATATTCTTATATGTACTTTTTGTTATATACTGAATATTACTGAAACATATATATACAGTAAAGGGTTATATGCCAAAACCACATATATTACACTTTCTGGGCAATTAAAGAACTTTTTAAGAGTACCTTTCACTATACACAATTATAGACTGACTAGATCCTAACCCTCACATAAGATGCAAGTCTTCTATTTAACAAATGAAATGAGAATGTTTAAAAAAAAATCAAATTTTTTTTTTTGACGGAGTCTTGCTCTGTTGCCCAGGCTGGAGTGCAATGGTGGGATCTTGGCTCACTGCAACCTCCGCCTCCTGGGTACAAGCATTCTCCTGCCTCAGCCTCCTCAGTAGCTGGGATTACAGGTGCCTGCCACTATACCCGGCTAATTTTTGTATTTTTTAGTAGAGACGGGGTTTTACCATGTTGGTCAGGCTGGTCTCGACCTCCTGATCTCAGGTGATCTCCGCCTCGGCCTCCCAAACCAAAGTGCTGGGATTACAGGCGTGAGCCACCATGCCTGGCCAAAAAAATCAATTTTTAAAAAATTACAAGAGTAGTATCACAGTGGTCGGGCGTGGTGGTTCACGCCTGTAATCCAAGCACTTTGGAGGCCAAGGCGGGTGGATCACCTGAGGTCGGGAGTTCAAGACCAGCATGACCAACATGTGAAACCCCATCTTAAAAAGAATATCACAATGAGAACACAGGCTCTCAATAAACACTTACTGGTTGGTTGTTTCTAATAGTTCAAAGAAATGATATTTATTTTTACTTGTTTCTTCAAAAGATATTCACTGGGTACTCACTATGTATGCCAAGAGTTCATCGACTACCTAAATCTACTTCATCCACAGTCACACAATACTTTACCTTCCAAAAATCAGTTATGCTGCGAATAGACTTAAAGTTGGTTCTTTCTTCACCAGGCACAGAAGTGTCCAAAAATAGAGATGACATAACTTTGTTTAAGTAATACATATGTGGGTTTACCATCCCGAAAGTCACTAAGGAGAAGAATTTTTTGTTTAAAAAATTGTTTAATAATTTACATTTAAAAACTTAGCTTATCAGGATTAAAAATGTTATATTTTGTTCTCAATTTTGTTTTGAAAATTAAACTTTATTATTTTATCTAATTATAAAAGTAATAATTTAAACAAATCTAAAATAGAAATATAAAAAGTAGGATGTAGTTTCTAGAATTAGTTTGGCAAATATTCTTCAGATTTTTCTTTATGCATACACATTTATAAAGAAAATAATTTTATCTTTATAAAAATGAGGAGACATTATACACACTATTCTGCAAGTTGGCTTTTTCTCTACATGAGAGTAAGGCAATATAGTATGATGAGTGGTTAAGGTTATATGGACTTTAAATTCAGACAGATAAGGGTTTGAGTCCCATTACAGGGATAGTATCTCTTACCTCCTAGTTTTGTTTTAAGAAGTGAGATGATGCACATAGAACATTTAAAACTGTGTTTTGGCACACGATGAGTTTTTAAAAAATATTAACTAGTGGCTGGGTGTGGTATCATACCTGTAATCCCAGCACTTTGGGAGGCTGAGGTGGATCACCTAAGGTGAGGAGTTCAAGACCAGCCTGACCAACACGGTGAAATCCCAGACCAGCCTGACCAACACGGTGAAATCCCATCTCTACTAAAAATATACAAAATTAGTCGGGTGTGGTGGCACAGGCCTGTAATCCCAGCTACTCGGGAGGCTGAGGCACGAGAATCACTTGAACCTAGGAGGTGGAGGTTGCAGTAAGCTGAGATCATGCCAATGCACTCCTGCCTGGGTGACACAGTGAGACTCCATCTCAAAAAAAAAAAAAATCACATTATAAATGGAGATTGAGGTTGCTTTATTATATAAAAAAAGTGTTCTTTAAAAACCTCTGAATAACGGGATTATACGTGATCTTTTAATTTTTAACATTTTCAAATGTTCTGTAGTAAGCACGTAGTTTTCATAATTAAGCTTTTATAAAGCAGTCTAAGATATCTTAATTTATAAAGTTGGCTACAGTTATTATTTTTTCTTTTTTTTTTTTCTTGAGACAGGGTGTCAGCCTGTCACCCAGGCTGGAGTGCAGTCATTGCAATAAAAGCTCACTGCAGCCTCAACCTCCTGTGCTCAAGCAGTCCTCCACCTCAGCCTCCTGGGTAGCTAGGACTACAGGTGTGTGCCACTATACCTGACTAATTTTATAGCTGTCTTTTCAATCAAGATGCAACTCAAACTCACCCCTACACCACCAATTAATTACTTAATTGCTATACAATTGCCAGTGTGTAGCACATACCAACATGAGATAAATGCTCCAAGGGAGCTTTTATCAACTGTATGTTGGGTGCCATAAAGACAAATGCTCTTTAATACTCCTCTTCACATATTAAGCCAATGCTGTTGTCCCACAGATAGGTGGAATGCAGGTTGAGATGTTTTCCCAGTCCTTCCTAATGATTTGCATTGACTCAGCACAAACATATATATATTTTTTAACTGCATTAGGTCAGTGAAAAGAACCAAGCTAATGGCAGACACCAAGATGAACTTTGGCCTCATTTGTACTTTGATTTATAAAACTCAGTTGATTTGTCTATATGACTCTCAACAAAATACAATTGCAGTTGCCAACCCAAGGGATGAATTATGTTCAGGACAGAATTGCTAAATGAAAGGAATAATTATATGCAATCAATATTGACTATGGAAGCTTCTTATATATGCGATGTAAAATTTTGCCCCTTAAGAACTGGAAATAGTCAATTTCTAAATGAAATGAATCTGAATGAATTTAAGATTATGTCTAAATTTAAGATTATGTCTTATGTTTTATTTTTCATCTCCACATTTTAACTTCTTAGTTCAAACAGCATCTTTATATCCATGTACTTACATATACATAGGTTTATTAAAAAAATAAAGTAGAGTAACAACTCCTGAAGTGTGGTTCTAATTTCTACTTCCTTTCTGTAATGCAGCTTATGTTTTGAAGCCCCTGTGAGATATAAGACAAAATTTTTCTTTACGTTGTTATGTAATTTATAATGTTTGTAAATGACAATGGAAAAATCACAATCACTTTTAGTCATTACATTGAGAGCAGGAAAGCTCCAATAGCTTCTAGCTATTTTTCAAATCTTAGTTTTACGAGACAGGGATAATTACTAAATTTTCCCATCAGGGTAAGCAGGTCGTCATTTTTTGACTATATACTATTAATAACAGATTTTATATCATGATGTCTTCTCACCAGTCCTGTCTTAAGATGAAAAAGCAAATTACAAAACAAGCAAAACCCCTCATCTGTCCTAACCGTTTTCTCCACCCTCAATACTGTTTCTTGGGAAGGCTGGTTTCTGCTGGAGGGGGAAAGAGCGCCCGGGCTTGAATTCTGTCAAGGTCACGATTCCCCAGATCAACAAAGGACTTTAGAGACCGGCCTAGCGACGGTCACTAGACAGCAGGTGGCAACGCCCAGCTCGAGCCTCCGGGAAGAGGCGAGTCCACGGCGCCCAGGGCTTCAGTTTTCCCGTCGGTGCAATGGGACCACATGTCCCTCTCAGTTTCTCCAGGGGAGGCTGTGAGGGCTAAAGCTGTCGTCAGTTACGTCTCTCACATGAATTTGGGGCCGCAGAGTTCCTTCCAGGGTGTCTGGAATTGCCATATCGCCCCTGTCCCTCCCACTGTTTAGGAGCATCCCTCACCGCCTCGGTGCCACCGCGACGCCTCAGCCATGGCGGACCTGGACAACACCGCCAGTTCGTCCGCCCGACGCCTCGGCGCTTGCGCGCTAGTCTTCCGGCGCGCGCCGCTCGGCTGTGACGCCTGCGCGAGGCCCCAGCCCTTACAGGGCCGCAAGCTACTCGACTAGTCGCCACCGCGGCTGCGCGGCAGGGTCTGCGGGCGGCTGGTTGTGGGGGGTCTGGTGTGGAGGGCCAGCTTCTGGGAATAACCTGGCTGTGGGCTTAAAAATCGTAGTCATTCGTTATCACGGGCTTCTCTTTCTCGAATATCTTTAACATTTATCGCCTTGTTTAGTCTCCACATCCACCTCCGTGAAAGGTAGGTAGTTTTGTCCTCGTTTTAGGCCTGAAGAAACCGAGACGCTGAGAAATGAAATAATTCACTGAAAGTTGGGGCCAAGTCTGTTGGATGCCCAAGCCCGGATGCCTACCCGTGACCCCACGCTGCTGCTGCTGCTTGCAGAAACTGATTAACCGAGAGCTGTTGCTGGAAGTAGCTTCCACTCCCCTGCCCCACCTAATGTTAAAATACATGAAAAACCCTGCAGTGATTATGTGAAAGGGCAGGCGAAAACAGGGCTCCTTGGGAGGCCAGACCCACGTCTGACCCAGAAGCTTTGCAAAGATGAGAAGGTTGGTAAACCAGCTATAGAAAAGGCCAAACTAATTTGGCTGTAAATTAAGCCAGGCAAAAGCCCTCCAGGATGTAAGACAGGACGGATTCTCGTGTTGATAAAAAGGAAAATAAAATGGAATCCTGTCCAAAGGCTCCAGGGAAACCTGCAAAGAAAACCACTATACAGTTTTGAAAGTAAAAGATAAAGCCACTTTTGTTATTTCCCTGAAAGAGATGTAGACTGATGTCGATAAATGCTGTTTTATGTGTAGATAAAAAGCAAAACTAGGCCACACAGTAGTGAGGGTCAAAAACTACCATTGATAAGAGGAACAGGAGAGGCCTCGCAAAAGGCTGACAGCCAGTGAACTAGAGGAAACTAGAGGCCTGAGAGGAAAAAAAAGAGCTTTAGAGTAGTTTTAACAAAAGGCTCTGGGCTTTCCTGTACTGGGACTCTCAGCTGCTCACAGAATTATGCTTTCTAATGTAACAGGTTATCTGAAATTGAAATTACTGGAGGAAAAACACCAAATATAGGCATTCAAATTTACATGATAATTTTAAAAGATGGAGTCTCTCTCTGTTTCCCAGTCTGGCCTCAAATTAAGTAATTCCCAGCTCAACTTCTCTCAGCAGCTGGGACTACAGGGCTGTCAAATTTACTATGAGAATTAAGCAGGTAACCTCCAGAGACTATTCTTATTCCTCTATATCGTTCCAATTTTAGTATATGTGCTGCCAAGGCAAGCATGAGACTATTCTTATTCCTTTGAGCATATCAGACTAAAAAATCCTGAAGAATTAGAGACCTGTTTGGTTAAAACAAAATCATAATTCACTAGATTCGGTCATAATTTAAGTTATTGTGGTTGCCTTTGAAGTGCAAACCATGGAAAGTCTAGCTCAGTTTCTAGAGGAATTGGCTGAGCTGTAAGTGAGCTTCACACTGTTCTAGAATATAATATTGCTATTTTGGAACTTGTTATTCATAGGTTTTGCTGAGTGGAGTTTTATTTTACAGATCTAGTCTTTTGTGAAGAGGAGACAGTCTGTTTTAAATAATTGAATTTTATTCTCTTTTGACATAAAACTGTGGAACACTCAGATAATCTATACCATGTTAGTATTCCTACAAGAGAAAACAGGTAAAACAGTATTTAGAAAGCAGTACCAGTAAACCTTATTACAAGTATTAGATGTGTTTAAAAAGTTGATATTAATTTATAACCTGTAATTGTTAAATGTGTATGACTTAAATTTTAAAATCTTGCATTTTAAGATCATCTTCTACAGTTGCAAATCCATATACCCAGATTTTCTGTAGGCTTCACAAATCAGAAGAGTAGATAGAATGTGCAAGAGTCAAAGGATAAATAATGTTATAAATATATATTAACTATATTACCTAATTAAAACCATAATCTGTTAATACAGCTATGGATTAATTTCAAAAAATGTAATCAAATATATTACTAATGGTGTAGTTGGCTGTTTTCCAATGTTGGTAAAGTTATTAAAGTTCTTCACTTTCATAGAGTCCAGATTGAGCTGCCAAACGCTGAAACTCTCCTTCTGGGTTAAAAGCTTGTTTCACATCCAAACCTTTCCCGTTAAGTGCTAAATATTTGCTGAAGGTTGGTCGAACCCGTAACTGCTTAGGAGCTGGAAGAGTTTGGTTTGGACGTGCTGAAATAGATCATATGAAAGTTGATTCAGAAAACCTGTTTTAACCAAATTGGCCATACTAGGTATTTATTATCAGACAGGAAAAGAAAAAAGAACCAAAACTGATTATATATGGGGGAAATCTCTCAAATTTTATACTCTGCTGGGATTTGCATTTCTTATTAAATCTTCCTAGTTAAATCCCTTGTAATACTTTGGTTAATAGTATGACATACCTGTAACGTCTAATCTTGTGTTACATGTGGTCACTCCAGCTTCATTAACTGCTGACACAGTATACCACCCAGCATCTTTCTTGTTTACATCTTTTATCAGTAAAGTAACTCTTCCAGTGTTATCTTGATATAAGCTGAAAAAAATTTTTTTAAGAAATGAAAGTACAGGAATTATTTCTGTGAAGTGGATGTCTCTGACCTACAGTCAAGACTAAGAAGAAAAAGAAGCATTTGAAAATTCCGAAGCTGTATCTATTTATGGCCAAATAGCTATTAGTCTTCTTGAATTAAAGATTCCCACTTGGGCACTGTCTCCCTCTGCCCTTCAATCTGTCCCCTGATCTGATGGCCCCTGTCATTCACTCAGGTGTGTCTGTGTTTGTATTTATGTCTATGTATAGGGGAAAGGAGGGGTCCTGACCTGTTCCCTTATCTGTCTTCTACCTCCTCCTTTGTTAATAAAGGCTGAAGCTTTTTGTAAAGAAAAAAAAAAGAGAGAGACAACATTCCCTCCCCACCCCCGGCCCCCCCCCCCCGCCCCGCTTAATCTGGTTTATGTCATTTGTGTCCTTGAGCCATCTTTCATCATCGTTGATAAAAGATAAATCCCAGTCTACTTTATGGCTTACATTTCTGATTAGTGGAATCTGGCTTTTTGAAGTTTTCTTATATTTATTATCTAATATATATTTTATTATTCTTTAGTGTTTTAAAAACTAGACAAATTGAGATTAAATACTTGCCATTTATAATGCATGTTAAAAAATATAACTGGAAATAAAGTATCATAAGTAAATAAACTATTGTAAGTCTAGAAATACGTATCCTACCTTATTCGGTCAGTGTTGAATTGTACCATTTCATTATTTCTTTTCCAGAAAAGCTTTGGTGGAGGTATAGCTGAGATCTGGCATTCTAGTTTCACTGAGTCTCCCTCTAAAACTTTTTTGCTCTGTGGTTTGTAGATAAACATTGGTGCTCTTTTGTGTTCTTTTGCTATATATTAATACAAAAATTCAAGTATTTGAAATATTATAAAAAGGCATTAAATCAAACCAAGGTATTATGAAATTTGTATGTTGATATTAAAATGTTAAAAAGAATTAGAAATTTTTAGTTAAAAAGATATCCAATACTATTTTATTATACCATTCAGAATTCTAAACTGTAATATAATGATTCATTGAATTGATAATCAGATAATTATATTTCATTCAAATTTAAGTTACATTCTTTTTTTTTTTTTTTTTGAGACGGAGTCTTGCTCTTCTGGAGTGCAGTGGCGAGATCTTGGCTCACTGCAACCTCCACCTCCCAGGTTCAAGCAGTTCTCCTGCCTCAGCCTCCTGAGTAGCTGGGATTACAGGCGTGCACCATGCTCAGCAAATTTCTGTATTTTTTTAGTGGACACGGGTTTTTGTCATGTTGGCCAGGCTGATCTCTAACTCCTGTCCTCAAGTGATCCGCCCACCTCAGCCTTCCAAAGTGCTGGGATTACAGGCATGAGCCACCACGCCTGGCCCAAATTTAAGTTATACTCTTTATCATCTCATCTACAGGGAGGCAGCATGAGTGATGGAAAGAGTGTCAGACAACTTGGGTTCAAATTACCTTTTGGCTCCACAAGCCGTGCCAAATTGGTAAAATTTTATTTAGTTTCTCTGACCCTCAGTTTTATCTATAGTTTTAAAAAAAAAATCCAGGTAGTAGTGACTGTTGTGCCTACCACATAAAATAATTGTAAGGAACAAATGAGATAATAAATGAAGAGATACTTTGTAAACTGTGAAGGAATATGGGAATATCAGTAATTATTATGACCTTATTTTCAATGACCTGAGAGGAAAGAGGAAATGATAGTGCAGTACCATAACTCTGGTTTTTCTGAAGGAGAAATGAAATTGAACAGATGACAGCTAAGAACTCTTTCAGCTCTACTATTGTAGTATTTCGGAAGCCCCAGGTACAAATAGAATTTGCCTAAACTTTAATCACTTAAATTGTATGTGTTTTTGAAATTTTCTAGCTCACCAGTTTTTCCCTGAGATTGAGGCCCTTTGGTATATTATGGAATTATCTTAAAGATTTTATATTGATCTAGGTAGAATATAAACTCAAGAAAATAGCTTATCATTTAACCCAATCAAACTTTTATATAATAAACAGTGAATTATAGCAAAATGTCTCTAATGCAATATACAATGACTTAAAGTTTTAAATATGTGGTATGGGTTGAGTATCCATTATCTGAAATGCTTGGGACTAGAAGTGTTTTGGATTTCTGATTTTTTAAAAAATTTTAGAATATTAGCTTTATACTTGTTGAGCGTCCTTAATTTGAAAATCCGGAATGCTCTAATGAACATTTCCTGTGTGTGTCGTGTCGATTTTGGAGCATCTTGGATTTCAGTTTTTGGATTAGGGATACTCAACCTGTATATTTAAAGCACTTAAAGTGTAAAATTTCAAAATCAGGCACCAGTTTTACAAGAGCTACCCTACTTAATACAGATTTGAGACATAAATTTAGTCATACCTGTTTTCTAAAGCAAGTAGGCCTGTTTTGGTTATAATTAGACACGAGTTTCCTAGTAAAGAGGACATAGTCTAAGGCTAAAAGCTGATATTTACTCTTGTTTTTTTAAGAAATTTTTTTAAACAAGGTCTCACTCTGTCACCCAGGCCTGAGTGCAGTGGTACAATCATAGCTCACTGTAACCTCAAACTCCAGGCTCAAGCTATCCTCCTGCCTTAGCCTCTCTAGTAGCTGGGACTATAGGTGTGCACCACTATACCCAGCTGATTTTTTTATTTTTTGTAGAGACAAAGAAGGTCTTGCTATTTATTACCCTGGCTGGTCCTAAACTCCTTGGCTCAAGTGATCCTCCCACCCTGGCACCTCTTAAAGTGTTGGGATTACAGGCCTGAGTCACTATACCCAGCCTACTCTTCACTTTTAAGCTATGTATTTAACATTATGACAGATTATGATAATTCTGTAATATTATGAGTCAGATTAGTTATTTTTATTATCCTCATTTTGGAGAAATGAAGATTAGAGAAATGATTAGACTAAGATTTTCATTTTGAGACTCTACAGTTACAAAGCTTTGGTGGTAGATCTGTCATTTTAGTTTCACTGACTTTCTTATATATATATATATATATATATATATATATATATATTATATATATGTATGTGTATATGTATAATATATATATGTATGTGTATATATATGTGTGTGTATACATATATATGTGTGTGTGTATGTGTGTGTGTGTGTGTATATATATATATATAAAATACATATATTTGTTCTGTGGTTTGTAGATAAAAATGGGCATTCCAATAGGTTATGTAGACATTAACCTTAAATATGAAGTCTGCTGGGCTTTTCTTTTAAAATACTTTCTTTTTTAAATACTTCTGGATTTCAAGGCATTCTCAAGGGTCCCTTTGGAGGCTTACCAAGGACATCCAGCTGTACAGTAAAGGTGGCTTCTCCGGCTCTATTTTTGGCAACACATACATAGGCCCCTGCATCTGAAGCTCTGACTACTTCAAAGATGAGTGAATGAAGACCTTTCTCAGACACTATCATTTTGTGTAAATCATCTGATTGAACTGGTCTTCCATTTAGATACCATGACACATCAGGAGCTGGCAGTCCACTCACCTAGAAAGAAAAGCACAAGGAGATGGCAGAATTTTAAAGTATAGCATCACTGGAACCTATTCTTCCATACATGAATTTAAACAACCCCTGGGTTTGTGATTGAAATGCAAAGCAGGAGCTCAAAAAGGTATTTATAATTTTTTTAAATGAACCATTGGAAACTAAGATCCCTGTAGACTATCTCAAACCATAACTCTTCCACATGCAACCTCAGTCTCTTTACGAACTTTTAGTATATTTAGAACATTAATTTATGTTACATTGGTTTCTATAAGGAATATGGAAGTTGTATGGCTTTTCTGGCTAAATGTGACTGCAAATGAAGTTCCAGAGGCATATATATGTGAAGCTTGCTGATCTAATGAGTAATTTTTCTAAAACAGAGTGTTCTTGAGCTATAGTTTGGCACATAAATGGCAATTTGTTAACTGTGTGTGTTTTTTTTTTAAAGACGTGGTTTCACCATGTTGGTCAGGCTGGTCTTGAACTCCCGACCTCAGGTCGTTCGCCCGCCTTGGCCTCCAAAGTGCTTGGATTACAGGCGTGAGCCACCACGCCCATCCTGTTAAGTGTTTTTACATAAACTTTTAACAGTGAAATCCAAAGCTTTAACACTATAGTTCATAAGGAATCTGGAAAAAAAATTTTATAAGGAAAATTCTCCAAAATGAGGATAATAAAAATGTAGCCTCTTCTAAAGAGCTATTGGAGTCTGAGGGACTCTTTTAGGCCAAGAGAAAGCAAGGTGGCTTGAATTTCTTGATAGAGGAGAACTGGAGAGACATAATACTTTAAGGCTGGGCACGGTGGCTCATGCCTGTAATCTCAACACTTTGGGAAGCTGAGGCGAGTGGATTGCCTTGATCCCAGGAGTTCTAGACCAGCTGGGTGTCATGGTGTGCACCTGTAGTTTCAGCTACTAGGGAGGCTAAGGTGGGAGGATGGCTTGAGCCTGGGAGATGGAGGTTACAGTGAACTGAGTTGGCACCATTGCACTCCAGCCTGGGTGACAGAGCAAGACCCTGTCTCAAAAAAAAAAAAAAAAGAAATTCTATTGTTCTGATAGCTTCACTTACAAAGAGTATTTATTAGGTATACCTATTTACTTGGTTAATCCTCATAACTTTTTGTGGTATTTGTTATCCCATTTTACAGATGAGACAAAAGCACAGAGAGGTTAAATGACTTGTCTAAGGTTGCTTAGCTGGAAGGTGGCAGAGCCAGAATTCAAACCCATATCACTTTGACTTCAGAATTTGTGTTCTTGTCCATTGTACGTACTGCTTTGCAAACTATGAAGTAGGAAAAGGACATTTTCAGAACTTAGTACCCTATTGTTAATTTCCCCCCATTACTGTTGAACTCTTCTCTTACTTTGAAGTCCATTCTGCAGAATCTTCCTTCATCAATCGACATGTTCTCTGGTACTTGAATGAAACGTGGTGGGTAAAATTTCTCCTGGATTGCATCCTGATCATTCACAGTTCCCCTTGAGGATGACCTACTTCTACAAAAATATTTTGGTAACAACTATACATAAACATTGTCATTGCTTTTCATTTTGCACAAATATAGTTTAGCCATCAATTTTTTTTTTTTGAGACAGAGTTTCGTTCTTATCTTTCAGGCTAGAGTGCAGTGGCCCAATCTTGGCTCACTGCAACCTCCAGCTCCTGGGTTGCATTTTCCTGCCTCAGCCTCCTGAATAGCTGGGATTATAGGCATGTGCCACTGCACCCGGCTAATTTTGTATTTTTAGTAGAGACAGGGTTTTACCGTTGGTCAGGCTGGTCTTGAACTCCTGACTAGATTATAGGTGTGAGCCACTGCGCCTGGCCTAGCCATCAAATTTGAAACCACAGAATCTACTGTTTGATCTGATGGCATAATAACAATAGAGAGAGACCTTAGGGCTGTATTTATTTACTGTGGTATATTTGATCACTATTAGAAATGGTAGCAATTTAGAAACATCTGGTACAAATTGTACATCTTAGTTTCTCTTTTACAGTGCCATGAATTGATGAAGAAATGTGTCTGTTAAAATGCCCAGTACCCGGTAGATTATTCTTAATCACCCACGATTGTATAATTAGAATTGGGTCTCTATTATCATGAGAAAATTATTTAATATAGAAGCATGGTCCTGGCTTATTTGACCAAAACATTAAAAAATTCCCCTGTGATATTTTGATAATTAACATTAAAATTTTGATCATCTTCTCAGACATTAGAAAATACACATTGTATTTTTTAAAAGATACAGAGTAGGCTTGAGGGCTTTATAAGTATTACATTTTTAAGCTGAAAATATTTTAGGTAGGAAAACATACATTTCTTTAAAATTAAAAAATTTTTACCTTACTTGTGATGTAGGAACTTGCAGTCGCGCATGTTCTGAGTTGTGTTGCTGAAATTAAAAAATAATAAGAATGTTTACATGCAATTGTTAGCTTGAATAAAGCAGAATTAAGTAGTTATAGTTGAAAGGAACATTCTTATTTTGGCTGTACTTGTACAGCCCTGGCAAGTTCTATATATTCAGCTTTTAAGCACTTAAAATACAGTGCACTAACAAACTACCACTCTAGCAAGAAAGCCCCAGAATTAATAGGACTATTAGACAAGTATTATTTATGTAAATTAGCTAGACTTGGAATTGATGGTGGTTCATTTTACAGATGACATTTTGTGACAAAGGATGATGTTTCTCCCTGGTGCATTTGAAATGGGAGCACATAGTACAGATTGTCCTTTAGTAAAACAGGAATAGACATGAAGTCACTTGTATTGGCAGTAGATACAGGGTATGATGCCTTCTTCTCTAAAGTGGCACCAACAGCAGTAAACACATATTAGACTGGAAAATTCTTCTCTTTTTAGCTTGTGGCACAAAATCCGGATGGACTCCGTGAACGATCTGTGTAGAGCTATGAAAAAGCTTTGTAAAATAGCATTAATTCCTCTTTAATGAAGTTATATTTAAGCAAACATCTTTTAGGATTTATATCTGAGCACCAGAAAATTACTTCTATTTGAGAATAAAATCAGGGATTTGTGAAAATTATAAGAGAACTAATTGATTAAGTAATATATATTTTGTGTGTTTCATTGTGCTTAGCACAGTGGGAGATACTAAGTATAAAACACAGTCCCTACCCAAAGCTGTGTAGGAACACACAGAATCTGAGTACAAATAATTTGTTTTGGGATGACCAGCCTGGCCAACATGGTGAAACCCCGTCACTACTAAAAATACAAAAAATTAGCTGGGCATGGTGGCACATGCCTGTAATCCCAGTTACTTGGGAGTCTGAGTCAGGAGAATCATTTGAACCCAGGAAGTGGAGGTTGCAGTGAGCCGAGATCACATCTCTGCACTCCAGACTGGACGACAGAGCGAGACTCCATCTCAAAAATAAATAAATAAATAAAAATATCCAATTTAAGTTTTTGACATTTTTCTTTTTCTTTCTTTCTTTCTTTTTTTTTTTTTTTAAAGGTGGGGTTTTACCATGTTGGTCAGGCTGGTCTTGAACTCCCGACCTCAGGTGATCCGCCCGCCTTGGCCTCCAAAGTGCTTGGATTACAGGCGTGAGCCACCGCGCCTGGCCCAAAAGTCACTGTTCTTATACCCTTTTCTAGTAAAATGCCAAAGCTTAGTACGATACGGAAAGTATGTTACTTTTACGTTACGGCGAAGTTATTTAAAAAATTCTCTACCTATATCTTTCTGGCAAAGTTATTTTTA
>CAUYLG010021421.1:0-30304 GCA_963573385.1 Cacajao melanocephalus | reverse complement strand
TGGGTTTTAAGGCATGTGCCACTTCACCTGGAATTACATTTTTTGGTTTTAAAATTTGGTTTATTTTCCATTTTCAATTGGTTTTTTTTTGCTGGATTGTTTTTACCGAAGTCCTTTTTTTTTTTTTTTTTTTTTTTTTTTTTGCGTGTGGATATCCAGTTGTTTAATCAGCTGTTGGAAATACTAACTTTTCTGTACTAAGTTGTTTGTGTGCCTTTGTTAAAAATTAATTGGCCAGATATTGGTCTAGAGTTTCTGGATTCTCTTTGTTTCATTAATCTATGTGTCTATCCTTTTACCAATACCACAGTATCTTGGCTAATGTAGCTTTAGGCTAAGTCTTGAAATCATGTAGTGTGACTCCTCTGATTTTGTTCTTTTTTTCAAAATTGTTTTGGCTTTTCTAGTTCCTTTACCTTTCCATGTAAATTTTAGAATCAACTTCTTGATGCCTATAGGTGATTTGGGAGGATATTGACATCTTAACAACATTGAGCCTTTAATACATGAACATGATATGTTTCTTCATTGAGCCTTTAATACATGAGTACCATATATCTCTTCATTGGTGTAGGTCTTTGATTTTTCTCATTAGTGTTTTGTAGTTTTCAACATACACATTTTGCACATATGCTGTTAGATTTATACCTAAGCATTTTGTAGTGTGTTGAATGGGAGCCTCCCTGAAAGATACGTCTATATCCTAACCTCCAGAAACTGTGAAGATGACGTTACTTGGGGGAAAACATCTTTATGGATGTAATTAAGAATCTCAAGATGAGATAATCTTGGATTGGTGGTCCTAAATTGAATGACAAGTGTCCTTAGAAGAGCCACACGTAAGAGAGGCACAGAGAGAAAGGAGAACAATGCCATGTGAAGACAGAGACAGAGACTGGAGTTACGTAGCCATAAGCCAAGGAATTCTGGAGCCACTAGAAGCTGAAAGAGGCAAGGAAGGATTCTCTCTTAGTGCCTCCAGAGGAAGTACGGCCCTGATGAACCTTGACTCAGACTTCCAGAACTGTGAGAGAATTAATTTTGATTGTTTTATGCCATCAAATGTGACAATTTGTTATAGCAGCCCTAGGAAACTATTAATAATACATACTTAATGTTGTTTTGGTGCTATTGAAAAGATAATTGCCAAGAGTTTTTAAAAAAACTAATGAAAGGCATCAAACCGTAGTTCAAGAAGCTCAGAGAACAAGCTGGAATTAAAAAAAACAAAAACAAAAACAAAAAACAAACAGAAAACCAGCAAGGCCAGGTGCAGTGGCTCACACCTGTAATCCCAGCACTTTGGGAAGCCAAGGTGGGCAGATCACCTGAGGTCAGGAGTTCAGGACCAGCCTGACCATCATGAAGAAACCCTGTCTCTACTAAAAATACAAAATTAGCCAGGAGTGGTGGCACATGCCTATAATCCCAGCTACGTAGAAGGCTGAGGCAGGAGAATCACTTGAATTTGGGAGGAGGAGGTTGCAGTGAACTGAGATCGTGCCATTGCAGTATAGCCTGGGCAACAACAGCAAAACTCCGTCTCAAAAAATAAATAAACAAAACAAAATCCTAGATGAGTTATATTCAAATTTCTGAAAACCAAGGATTAAGAAAGAAATCTTGAAGGTAGCCAGAGAAAAAAAGACACATATACAGTGGATCAAACGTAGGAATTATGAAGAATTCTCATCAAACTATACAAACTGAAAGAGTAACATCTTTAAAGTTTGAAAGAAAAACTGCCAACCCAAAGTTCTGTACTTCGCAAAAATATTTTAGAAATGATGGGGAAATAAAGACCTTTTTTTTGCCCCCAGACAAACCAAAGCTGACAATTTTTTTACTAGCAAATTTATATAAGAAATATCTAATTTCTCTCTCTTCTTTTTCTGGGATTCCAATTGCCCATGTGTTAGAGACAATATTGTCCTGTAGCATATGGAAGCTCTGTTCTGTTTTATCCCTCTGTGTTTCAGTTTGAGGAATTGATCTATCTTTAAGATCACTAATTTATTTTCCCATTGAGCCCATTACAGCCATTATTCTCTGTTAGTGGGTTCTTATTTCTGTTGTTTCTGTTTGACTCTTTCTTATAATTTCTACCTTTCTGCTGAAATTCTCCATTTGATCATGTGTGTTGTTCAGTAGAGCCTTTACCATATTAATCATAGTTATTTTAAAGTTTGTATCTCATAGTTTCAACATCTAGGTCATCTGAATCGCTTCTACTGATTGCTTTGTCTCTTGACAGTGGTTTTTTTTTTTTTTTTTTTCTTGCCTTTTTTTGGTCTCATAATTTTTTATTAAATGCCAGGCATCATGTTTAGGACAGTAAGGTCCTATTTACTGAGGTAAATAGTCTTGTCAGGAGCTGAACTTAGTTTGGTGTTACCTAATGTACCTCAATCATCTTCCTCTCACCTTTCAGTCTGCCCTGTGGGTGTGCCCCTCAGAGGGGCATGCTTTTTCCATGCTCTTGGCCCTCCTCCCTAGATAGGCTGATGTTGCTTATTGCTTGGTGCTTGCTAGTTTTTTTTAGGGGGGTGACTCTGTTGTCTTCACTCAGCTTTAGTCTTAGTCAGACTCTGTCTCCCTGGATCTCAAAAGTGGGACATTCTTAGTGCTCCTGCTCCTCCCTCATTCAAAGGAGACCTTGATCATCAGCTCAGGTTAGTTTCCTGCCTCTCCCTCAAGGGAGGAGGTATTTTTATCTTTGCTTTTTCCCTAGTAGCTTAAGGATGCTGTTCTACAGGGGAGAGGTGCTGACAGGGCTTCATACCTTTTCTTGCTCACTCCCCTCCCCTAGGCCTGCACCTCCATCTACTGCCCTGCCCCATCTTTAGTCATGAAAGCCCAGCGGAGGTCTGTGGAGAAGAACCTGTGCATGGGTGCAGGCTCTGCTTGTGTCTATGGCACCCGGGGGTTCTGCACTCTTACCGTAGTCTACACTTGGTCTCCAGTAGTTTGTTAAAACTGTAACTTGCCCACTTGTATGGCAAGAGATACCACTTGGTATCTCTTCTCCTCGTGCTTTACCATAGGTGACCCACAGCTGATGCTCACTTTTCTGTTTTCCTTGGAAGTGTCTGCCTTTCCTTAGAAAAGAAAAGACAATGTGGTATTTTCCCTTAGAAAATGGGAAAACGTGTGGTATAGATGGGAAAACCAGTCTACTGGTTGCTCTGTGACTTCATCTCTCTGCTTTAAGAAAAGTTCTTTTAGATTGTCAGTCTTTTTCTTGTTAGGATGGAATTAACGCTTTCCCCAGCTTTATATATCCTAGGCAGAAGCTTCTTATCCATACTTGTATCTTGATGGAAGAGTGAGACCGTGATCAATTCAGAGACCTGTCAAGAAGTCAACCCCAGATGGATTGATTTCTTGTCACAAGGAAGATCTACAAGCTGTTCCTTTTTGTTTTTACTGAAATGTTATGGCTTGGTTCCTCATGTGTCTGGGTGGCTGAGCATCAGCCATATATATTTAGGCAATTCCTGCTGTGCCTGAAGCGCTGAGCTCCTGGTGGTGTATGAAAGGCAGGCAGCAGAAGAAACAGGACTGAGGGGTGGGCAATGCATTAACCGACTGTGAGAGCCCAGAGTTGCACCCCAGGGTGGCATGAGAAGAGACATCTGCAGACCCCACATGATATTTCCCAAAGTTAGAGCCATCTCTTGAGAGTCACCTTTTTTTGTTTTGGTATTAAGATGTTTATATTTGGCAAAAGTGAAATGTTGTTGAATTGATGTAGATCTATACAGGTATATGTGTAAGTTAATCTTTGTTGTTATTTTAGTGAGAGTTACTTTGTTGTTTTTGAAACGGAGTCTTCCTTTGTCACCCAGGCCAGAGTAGAGTGGTGCAATCTCGGCTCACCGCAACCTCTGCCTCCTGGGTTCAAGTGATTCTCCTGCCTCAGCCTTCCAAGTAGCTGGGGATTATAGGTGCCCACCACCACACCTGGCTAATTTTTGTATTTTTTAGTAGAGATGGGGTTTCATTATGTTGGCTAGGCTTGTCTCAAATGCCTGACCTCAACTGATCTGCCCACCTCGGCCTCCCAAAGTGGTAGGACTACAGGCATAAGCCACCATGCCCGGCCTGTTTGTGTAACTTTATTCATGTTATATTTAACTGAGAACCACCAGGCAAAACCCCTAGGACCCTCTGATGTTGAACAGACAAAATACTGATGTGATTTTTGCATTTAAATGCTGCTTGGGTTACTCTACCACTGTCATCACTCATGGCTGTGGTATGACTGTCTCTTCCCACTCTTGCGTGTCATTTTCTTATCTCTGCTTTCTTGCTTATTTGCCAAGCTCTCAGGAAATGCCACAGCTCCAGCATGCTGGCATGCAGGTGAGTGGCTACAGAGCCATGAGGGGCAGGGCTGCTGGCCCTTTGCTGCAGTGCACACAGTGGGGAGGCTTCCCTACACAGGAGTTTCACCTCAGTGGCCTCTGCTCTTTGAGGTGTTGAGTGTTTGTGGAGGGCCTGCTCTGAGTTCAGCTCCGTGCTGGGCAATCATTCCAGGGCAGCTGGGTTGGGGAAGTGACGCAAAAAGCATTAGACCCAGGATTCAGAGGCCTCCACAGGGATGTGGGAGAAGAGTTGTGCACAGCGAAGCCCAGCTACAGCCAGTGTCACCTGCCAGAGGCTGTCTGATGTCCAGGAAGAGCCTGCACTTTGAGTTCAGATTCCAATTCTGGCATTTGCTGGGTGACTTACAACAAGTTACTTAACCTCTCTGAGCCCGTGTTCATATCTGAAAAATAAGGTTAATAATGCCTATTGGGAAGGGCCATCATAAGGATGAAGTGAGGTGATATGTATTAAGTGAGGTGACATTAACTGAGGGCACACCCTGGAGGCCAAGTAAACCATGGTGATTGCTAGACTGGTGGAGTGTTAAGTGCTGTGATGTTTTCTGATGGGAGTGGGCAAGGAGGCAGGGAAATGGCTCAAGACAGCCCTGGAGTGTGAGGCCGGTTACCTTTGGACAGTCATTTTCTGATTGAGTCTCAGTTCTCTTTGTTGTAAAATGGAGACAGCCTATGAAAGTGCGGTATAGATGGGAAAACATGGTGGCTGCTGTAACCCTCCGTTGTAAAGGCCACCTCTCCAGCTTGGAGCGCCGTGGCTGCTACCTAATAGTCCCTTAGATCTGGCTTAGCTTTGGCTCATCCAGGAGGGTTTCTATTGCTAAAGTCAGTGTTACTCACCCTGCCTCCCTGCAGCATCCACTGTGCTTCCAGAGGCTGAGCTCAGCGCTGTCCATTTCTGGGCCACTCTGCAGAAACACTCAGATTTTCCATTCCCTCCTTCCTAGGCAGCCAGCAGCACCAGTCTCTGGCCCATTCCATGACAGTGCTGGCTGTGGGACAGAAGAGCTGTCTGCTCACACCCTTCCTCCAGTGGAAGAGTGTGCGTGTCTACAAGTTAGGGGGTCCTCTGGAAGGAATGGGCACAGCACTGAACACTTCTCATGAAAGGCCTGCTGGTGGCTTCCGATGAGCACCTCTCACAGTCCAGCCATTTGAAGGACTGGCCCAGTCATCGTCCCCATTTTATAGATGAGGAAGTGGAGGCCCAGAGCTGGTCAGTGACTATCTGAGTCACCACTGTACTCTGCTGTGTCTCCTGACAGAACTGCCTTAGTCTGGGGACCACTGTGGTGGGCTGAAGTCTATCCTGGCTAGGCTGTTGGGCTTCTGAAATTTCCTTTTGGGATGGGATTCTTTTTTTCTTTTCTCTTCTTCTTCTTTTTTTTTTTTTTTTTTGAGACAGTTTCACTCTTGTTGCTCAGGCTAGAGTGCAATGGCTCGATCTCAGCTCACTGCAACCTCCGCCTCCCGGCTTCAAGCGATTCTCCTTCCTCAGCCCCCGAGTAGCTGGGATTACAGGCATGTGCCACCACGCCTGGCTAATTTTGTATTTTTAGTAGAGATGGGATTTCTCCATGTTGGCCAGGCTGGTCCTGAACTCCTGACCTCGGGTGATCCACCTGCCTCGGCCTCCCAAAGTGCTGGGATTACAGGCGTGAGCCGCCACGCCTGGCCTTGGGATGGGCTTCTTGGTAAGTATTGAGATCTGAAGCACGTTGATTCCTGAAGGACTGGAAGAGACCCAGCCCTGATGGCCGAAGTCTTACAAAATGGCCACGGAAGTGGCCGACATGCTGACAACAGGCGTGTGGACATGGTGCTGCTCATGTTTTCAAGAACATCCCTCTGGCTCATGTCTCATTCAAGTTCTCCTGTAGCTACCATGAGGGCCTGCATTTTTCCAAGTTCAAATCAGCATGCCCTTGAAAGTTTGTGGTCTAGGAGAATAGAATGCTTACTTAATAAAGGAAAACATGCAGGTAGGGTCCACGTGCTGAGCTGCATTCCCACAGGGAACAAGTCCACAGAGGACTTGTGGGTGCTAAGACCAGAACTGGGGCATCTGGCAGCTCTGCCCTTGGACACTGATGGCTCTAGCATCCCGCCCACTGAACATATGCACAGCACTTCCTAGGTCCACAGAAGCCTTCATGCATAGAGCAAGGGGTTGACTTTTCTGAATTTGGGGGCTGAAGGGCCTTAGGCAGAAAGACTAAGCCCCTCACCTCCTGGAGTACTATCTGAAGCAGCCCAGGGGTGCCTGTCCTGTGAGTTCTGATTCCTACCAGCCTGGGACATGCACACAGAAATCTTTGTTTTTCTAGGGGATCTAGGCTGGGGTGGGGTTGGAACACCCCTCTCTCCCCACCACCCACACTCCCACCAAGTTCTGGGCCATAGCTCCTGGGGCCTGGGAGAGGCATTTGTAAAGCCTGGCACATCCCCATGGACGGTGGGGAATTAGAGTTAGCTGACCAGGAAGAGGAGGGACTTCAGGCCCAGGCCAGCCTTCAGCATCTCTGGACTCGCCTGGATGCCTGCTGGTGGGTGCCAGCTGCTTGAAGAGATGGTGGGTAGCTAGCCTCCCTGCAGGCCTCCAAGAACAGGCTGAGGCCACTGACTGGCCCACCTGCCCTCCACCTCAGGCCCCTTCCTGCCTGGACCACCGGGTGTTCTGATTCCACACCTCACTTACGGCCTCTGCCTGGAAAGATGGGTGTGTGGACCCAGATGTGGGAATGCCATCACACTGCTGTTTCTCCCTGACACTTGGAGCTTACCTTTTCAAGTTTCATGGTGGTTTTCCCTTTAATCCTTTGGAGGGGCTGTTCCTCTCAGTATTTCTCCAAGCACTGGATAGACTGAGGGACTTTTTTCTCTCTGTCTTTAGCCAGAAGTGGACTTCCCTGTCCCCTCAGGCAGAGGCAAGAGTGTGGAGTCTGTGCAGAGCCAGCCCCAGGAGCCCGTGAGCATGCCCCAGACGCTGACCAGCACTCTGGAGCACATTGTGGGCCAGCTGGACGTCCTCACTCAGGTATGCCGCACTGTGGGTTCCCCCGTCATCTACACTTGGTCCCACATTTGGACCCTTTGAAGTTGGCCAACAGGTGCTGGATTTTTAAAAAACATAATTATAATGGACCTGTTTTCCAGTTCAGATTAATGACATTGCAGAGCCTTCCCAGGTATCCTGGCTCTTGGAGCCATCCAAGCCCTGGCCAGGCCATTAGATTCCAAAATCCCCAATGCTGGGTCCTACTGGAGTGTGCTCACCCAGAGCTGACGTGGGCTGCTGCAGAGCTTTGAAATTAACACCGTGTTTATTTATTCCTCCCACTCTTTGCTAGATGGGCACTGTAGGGGCATACCAGGGAACTGAGTAGGTGAGTCAGGGCTTCTGAGAGCCTAGGCTCTGAGTTTGAGCCTGGCCCTTTCCTTATCCTCCGAGCAACCCTGGGGAAATCCCTTTAGTTCTACAAACCCTGGTATGTTTATCTGTAATGTGCTGGTGGTTGTGGGCTCTGCCTGCCACGCTCATGGTGAGAATTAAGGGAGATGAATCTGGGAAATGTTTGGCCCATCCCTGGCTCTAGGTAGTGGCTCAATAAATGTTAGTTGTGGCCCTGACCACCCTCGTCACTGAGATGGATATGGGGCCCGCCCTCTGGAGCGTAGGCTGGCAGCCACAACACAGGCTCATTGTACAGCACTTTCAGTAAGGGCAGAATGCCCTGACAAGAGGTGGTGGCCAGCACTAGGGCATGCCCAGCAGGGCCATCTCACCCGAGGGAGGAAGAGTGGTCCTGGCAGAGGGAGCAGCCTGCTTGCGGCTCTGGAAAGGCCATGGGCACATCAGGGGAAAGAGTGAAGCTCCAGGTGGCTGGCATGTGGATATGTGGTAGTGAGGTGGGGGGCAAGGCAGGATTTAGCCTTGTGTCCTTGGCTCCAGAGGCCAGGCTGGGACTCTGCAGATCCTCCACTTCCATGCCAGCACATGGTTAGAGTGAGGCTATGCAAGGGACACATGTGGCCCACGAGGAAAAGAGAAAGGGATGGGGGGCGTGGAGGCAGGAAGAGTGGCCTCCAGTCCAGCTCACATGGAGGACACGAAGGACCCTTGATGACACTAGTGGAAATGGAGGTGAGATGGCATGGTATCCTTTCCCCAGCTTGGGATCATGGGCTAAGTGAGAAAAGCTCTTGCAGGGTGTGTCAACAGAGCCCAGCTGGGACAGCACACCTTGGGCCCACTGAAGAAAGCACTGTTGATGGGAAAGGCCAGCTGTCATGACTGGGGGCTGTGGGACTCCAGGGCACCGTGTACAGACCTTGCTGAGAGCCTGCTAAGCCTAGAAGAAGGCATGTGTTGAGAGAGATGTGAGCAGCATGCAAAGACTTAAAAAACCACCCCACTTCAAACCCGTCAGCAACTGCCTAATGTTTTTCACAGCCTCGTCAAGTGAGAGATTAGGGGAGGTGGAATCAATTAGAATTTTATAGGATAAAATTGGAAATTAAGTCTGAGAGGGTGGTTAAAAATAGCTTCATTGGATCCAGAGGAGTATAACACTAAAAACATTTCCTGTCACTGTGTTTTAGGGGTGCACATAGAAGGTTTTGTTATGTGCTCGCAGTTAGGAGTATGATAGTAACTTTTAAAAAACTTGCATCACAGAGAATAAGTGAAGGCTGGCCTGTGGCCTGTGGCCTTTGGCCCATGGCTGGGTGTCTGGATGTCTCAGTCCTTCTGTGACACCCTGGTCCTACCTCACACTATTCAGCCTGTTTGCAACTCCAAACAGCAGGCCACCCCCGACCAGATGCCAACAATATCAGCCAGTCACCTGCTTTGCAAAACTGACAGTGTCTGTGTTTCTGGATGCCACAAAGTGAAGAATGTTCTTGACGGACTCAGTGTGTCCCAAGGAAACTTGAGTTCTGCAGATGAAGCGCCAGCTGAGACCTTAAAGTTCAACCCATTTTCAGAACCGTGCATAGTGCCTTTGTGCTAATCCTGCCAAATTCTCCTTGGGCTTGGCTGTTGGTTGTCTTCCAGGCCCTGCTTTATCTCCTGGGCTTTCTCTAGCTGAGGTGTTCCAGCCACAGCCAGAGCGATCTCTACCAGGGGCTGAAAATTTCCCTGCGCCTTTCCCTTGGCATTGGCCTAGCAGAGGCAGGCACACAGCAGACCCCCTCTGTTGGTCCAGACTGAGCCAGCCCTCCCCTGAAGCTTAGTGCCAGGCATCCACCACCATCCATCTTCCCAAGTAGCTTGTTCAGCTGGGCTTCCTACTTGTTCTGTGGATATTGGTCTCAGGTGCCACCCCATCAGCAAGCACTCCTCGCCATTTGCCCAGTCCTGAAGAGCTTTTGTGTTCTGCAGGGGTGGGGTGCGCAACCATCCCAACACTGATTCCTACTACAGAGTCATCCATGTGAACTGTGCTGTTCTCCTCCATCCCCGCCATTACGCCTTCCCTCCCCCATGGGGAAGTCTACTTCAGAGTGGCCTTTGAGAGGGAAGCTGCCTTCTGGATCCTTCAGGCCTCCATCCTGCAGAACATCCTTCCAGGGGAGAGCCATGGGGATGCAGCGGGCAGTGGCCAGGGATGTTTTCTGAGTGAGTCACAGAGCCTCCAGCCTCTGGGTACGACACCCTTTTACAGAGGCTCACAGTCTTCAAAGCCTGCCTTCCTGCTCAACAGGCTGGTATGGCCCCATGTGGCAAGGTCACCTCTGTGGATGTTTGTGGCCTGTCTAGCGCCAGTCTAAGGGTCAGGGACTCAATCTCAGTCCTTCCCAGGGTGCCCCCTTCAGCAGCTCCTCTGTAAAGGAGAGGCCTGCAAGCCAGGAAGCTGAGTGAGCCAGTAGAGAGGAGTGGCTCAAGCTTTGCCTAGCTTCCCCACTGCCTGGCTCAGCGGCCTTGGGCAAGTCACTTTGAGTCTCTGTGCCTCACTTTCCAAATCTGGAACACAGAGCTTATAATAGTACCCACTTCATAGTCCTCTTGGGAGGATTAAACGTGTCAGCGTGTGGGAAGCTCCTTGAACAGCACCCGACAACGCCGTGCACTGCTGATGTGTTGGCTGCTGCTCCTGTTGCTGCCATTGTCATTATCCAAGGCCTGGGGCCAGGGGATCTTCATGACAGCACCAGGAATAGCTCCCTCAATTCCCCACTGCCTCATGAAGCTAGACCCTTCCCTACCTAGTAGAGCCATTCCTTGGCCCTCAGAGCAGAGGTGGCAGGTTCCTTCTCTGCACACACATCCACTGCACCCACTCTGTGTGGTGGGTCCTGTGTGACACCCAGTCCCACTTTCAGGAAGAACTCAGGACTGAATCTGCTGAGGTTGGAGCCAGGCCTCCACAGAGGGGCTGGCAGCTGGAGTCGCTGGAGACAAGTGAGAGTCCAGACACCAGGTCAAGGCCATGGGTCCTCTGGTGTGGGGTGGCGGAAGCAGCAGCCCAGGAGTTCACCCTCACCTGGCAGGACACTAGGCAGGGCAGAGTCGAGGCCTGACCCTTGCTGAGGGCCTGGGGTAGAGTGGAGATAAGGACAGAAGTTGAGACGCGAGCAAGGGGCGATGCTGTCATGGCCCCACCCACGGGGGCGATGAGACAAATAGCACTGTGGCTGGCCCCTGCAAGGCTCCTGGTCTCTGGAGCAAGCCAGCAAGTGGGGCAGCTTCCCCCAGCCTTCCCAGGCCAAGAGGCCTTTCAGACCAAGAGGGAACCAAATTGCCCTTGGGGCTTGTTTGCCTGGTTGCCCCACTGCCTAGCTCAGCGGCCTTGGGCAGTATCAGAAACCCTTTAATTCCAGAAATGGGCTTGGTGTTTTACTTTTTTATGAATGCCTTTTTTATAAAATCCATACATTATTTTTCAAAAGTGTCTATGGGGAAAATAGACTTTGGGGTGACCTTGCGAGCCAAGCAGGTGCAGTCTTCAGGTCTCCCCACATAGTTGTTTTAGAAGGAAAGTCCTTAGAGTGTGGGGCTCACATCCTCATCATAGTTGTCCTCCTGGTTTTAGCTGAAGCTTGCCACTTTGCAAGGACTTCCCCGCGTGGCCGTCACTTTATCCTCCCACCTGGCGGCTGGCAGCAGCATCATGCCAGGTGCAGATAACATGTTAATAATGGGTGGTTGTGCCTGGACCAGCCTCGGGGTCCACCCAGCCTGGGGTTTCTCCAGGAGGCCAGGTGATCCTGATCCCAACCACTGTGGGTCAGAGCTTCCCCAGCTTCCCTTGCCAGTTTTGGTGGAGTTAAGGATGTTTTCATCAAGAAAGTCTACAAACTAAACTTGACCTTCCTGAAAGGTAAAGGCCAGAAGTTCTTGCCTGGGGCTCTGTGAGCAGAGAGCCCAGCAGGCAGAGCCCCTTAGGTCACCAGCCAAAGAGCATACACACCCTTGCCCTGGCCTGCCCCTGTGTGGGGGTAACCCCTCCTTGCCCCAGCAAACAGTGAGCTTGCTCTTTGGGGCATCACTGGTTTCTTCGCTAAGCTTCTTGGGACCCTGATCCCAGCTGATACCATGCTTTGAGCGGCTGGGGTTTGTTCAGCTTTCTATGTCCCCACAAGCTGCGAGGAACAACTGTTCCTCATTGGGTTTCAGTGCTGCTCTGTTCACCCAGTGAGCCACCTGCCCATCAGCCTGGGCACACTGCCACCACTCATCACCTGGGTGATCTTGGGCAGGTGATGTCAATCCCAGAGCTTCAGCCTCCTCCCTTGTAAAATAGGGAGAGATGCCTCCTTGGGTCCTCTGAGCTCTGCTGTGCGGCTCTTGGTTAACTGGGTGTGCTAGACTGGTGCCAGCTGTTCTGTGAAGCACAGCAGTGGGTCGACGTTTTCTGGGGAGCAGTATGGGAAAGGATCGGGACAGGCTGGTGGCACAGGAACGACAGGAGTGGACATTCCATAGTCTCCATACCGCTGGACTGAAGTCCCAGGAATGCTTTTGAGTTGCCAGTGAGACTCTAGTGCCTGGCTAGGCAGGAGGATAAGAGAGGGGAGAAATAAGAAGTCATTCCCCAACCCCAGCAAGGAGGAGGACGCAGGAGGTGACAGAGGCACTGGGGTGCACACAGACGCTGTTGAAAATCAGGCATAGGTCATTGGGCCCATTAGATTAGAGCTTTGAACCTGGACCTAGGCAACAGGGGCCAAGATGGAAGTTCTTCAAAGATGTATACTGTACTTCCTGTGACAGCCGTTTTTTGAATGTAGTTATTGTAATGGTTTTTAGGGAACATGTATTTTCTAACAATGGAATTGAGGATTTTCTTAGGAGGACTTTTTGTTCGTCAGGCTCCCTATGGGAATTCTCAGGAGCTGCTAGGCCTGAGGTCAGGAGCGTGGGCGTCATGTACTGTGAGCTTTCCGCCCTACTGAGAGATGGCACACCCGTCCCTCAAGGTTCGAGGCCCCTGCTGTGAACCTGTCCTGAGACCTACCCCTCCCCCGTCCCCTCTGGAGAGAGCACATGCCTGTCCTGTGGCTGCCCTGGGGTCACTCACCTGCTGGGACTGCCTCAAGTCTTCTGAGAAAGTTGGCTCAAGCCCAGAGGCCCAAGGGGTCCAGAGGGAAACCCAGACCAGGAGTCAGAAGCTGCAGCTGCTCAGACCCAGCACTGCCTCTTTTTGACTTTCCACTGAGGGGAGATTTTAAGCACTGCCTCTCTGTCTGTCTATCCCATGGGGTGGGCAGCAGAGGTCAGCCTCTCAGGTAGGGGCAGGACTTCCCCTGGGGCCTTGTTTCAGCTGCCTGCCCCCAGGCCAGGCTCCTCCTTTCTGAGCACCCCTGGAGGACTGCAGGCCAGACCCCAAGACTGCAAGGCCTGCCTGCTCAGGAATGGGCGCTCAGTGGGTATGCAGGCAGAGGCCCTGGCGCTGACCCTGGTGCTCTCGGGGGTGCTGCCGGGTGATCTAGGGGTCTTTTTCACAGATGCCGGAAAACTTGCCAGTGAGCAGGGAGAGGCTGTTTCCACAAACAGCACTGCTGCGGAGCTCACCTCCGCGCTGGCTCCGTAGCTTCCTTCATGGACCCTCAAGAGGCCAGAGGGCTGCTGCACAGTGCTTGGCTGTCCTCAGGAGTAACAGGTTCTGGTGGCGTCTGGAAGTTGCAGAGGCCCTGGGTCTTCCTTAGGGCAGGGGGGCGGAACTCAGAGGTGTGGACAGTGACCCAGGAGCTGGGGAGGCTGCTGTGAGGGGGCCCGGCGCAGGCCCGACACATGGCTCGGTGGTTTTGCCTCAGAAGCCCACGGCAAAGTTATTTTTGACTCCAGTTTCACGTCTTGCTGCTTTTTAAAAATACCGAGCCATGAAATTCCTGCTCCAACTGTTTTTTTATGGCACCCAGTGTTTCAGGCTGGCCACAGCAATGCTGTGATGTCACGTTCCGGTTCCTGTGACTCATGGTGGCTGCTGGGCTCTGGGACTTGAAAATGCATGCAGTGGGGAGCAGGCAGGGAGCAGGCCCACCAGCCCTGCTTGTTTGGGTCTCTTTGGCGTTTGATTTTCTTAAATGTTCAAGTCATTGCGTTTTGCTGTCCTAACTCAGCAAGGCCAAGGAATTTTGCCTGTTTGCTTTGGGATAGAGAATGGCCTTATTTGCTTCAAGATACCTTAAACCTGCTGTCTCCCACCCCATGGTGGTCCTGGAAGTTCCTATTTGACAGGCTGCTCAGGTGAGATATCTGGTTCCACACTGGCGGGGAAGGTGGCAGTGCCTGGCCCTGATGTGGGCCAAGCTGCCTCGCCACTCTCAGGGGTTGTCTCTATCCCTCCTTCCTGGGAGGGCCTGCTGTTGCTTATAGAAACAGACCCCCTTGTAGTCACACCATTTTCCCTCGGGATCAGTTCTCCCACATGCGCCAGACAGAGTTTGTTGGGAGAGTGTAGAGTGAAAGTCATCTGGTGAGTCTTCCTGTGATCCCAGGAAGGCGTGTGCAGCCCTCTTGACACTGCTCCCACTCACAGGTAGGGCCATAAGGGTGGTGGTGGGTTGTTTCTGCAAAAATGGGCCCCCTCTCTGTGTCAGCACCTCTAGCCAGCTCACCTACTTGGTCCAGAGTGGATGTAGCCACCCTCCTTCTTGTGGACCTGCATGGCTGCCCTTTTGGCCAGAGTCATACTCAGGACAGCCTGAACTTCTGTGTAGGGGTTTGGAAACAAGAGGCTTGTTCTCCTTCTGGTAAGAGGCTACTTCCTGGGGGACAAGGGACTCAAGACTGTCTGGTGTGTGCCAGGGACACACTTGGTAGCAGAGGGACTGGGGGAAATGTCTGTCTGGGTCCCTGGCCTTTCCCCAGCCCTGTTACTACTTTTGGCATTTTGCGCAAAGGCACCTCTGGCTTTGCAAATATGGAAGGACAGGAGAGCCTGCATCTTCCCCAAGTCGCCAGTCAGCGCCAGTACCCTGCCTCCCTTGTGGCCTGCAGCCTGTGATTAGCACTCAAAAATGGGCAAGCTCATGTTTGTAGGGGGACTGGATGGCAACTCCTTTGGGGGTCTGGCAGAAAACTCTGGTTTTCCATCTTCTATCCTGTCTGCGGTTGTGGCAGAAAGCACCCCCTTCCCAGAGAGGCTGCAGATTGAAGGCCCCTGCCTGCCAGATGGGCTCGGCAGTGGCTGTGGTTACCTCTGGGGCCTGGGAATGTTCATGGTCGGTCGTATGAGATTTCTTCTGTGAAGCTCTGAGCAGGAGATGGGGGAGGGCTGGGAGATGGCGGGCAGGAGTGGCTCGGGGAGAGCAGAGGCTGGGAGCGGGGAGAGAGGCCCATGCAAAGACATCTCATTCGGGCTGAATCTAGGCTTGCTCTGAGAGGAGGAAGGGAGGGGACTCCAGGTGATTTGTTCTTGCTCCTCTAGGACCTGAGGGCCCTCCAAGGAAAGGCCAAACACAGACCACAAGAAAGGGGCCTGTGAGTGTTATGACAGGAGCCCCAAACTGGCCTGCATGGCTCTGAGATTAAGCAAGCCACAGCCCAGTTCATCACAGCTGACCCCGTGGCCACTTGGTGCTTTCCTGAATGAAGCACCACCACAGCAGGGCAGGAAGGGCTGCAGCTGGGCTTGCTGCTTCCTCCCTGGCGCTCTGTAAGGGACTCTGATCCAGACCTGTACGATGGGTACAGACCCTCATCATGCCCACAGTGGCCATGGCTGAGGAAGCAGAGGAAGCCTTGAACTTAAGCACGGCATTTGGGAAGCAATTATGTGCCCTCTGCCCTTCTGATCTGGGCCCAGCCAGTGGCTCCAGAAAACCCACCAAGATGATTGGCCAGGTTTCCCCACTGTGGTTTAGTGGATGCTTGGCAGGACGGGGGAGCCTTGAGACTCCATCCCTGGTGGCTTGTGCCCTTCTTCCTCCCAGAGGTGGTCTTGCTGGGTGGTAGCTGCAGCCCAACTTGCCAGGCTCTACTGAGACTTCCAGGCCTCCAGCAAGCTATCAAGCTGTCTCTCTGGCTTAGAATGATCATGTTTTACTGGGTCTTGGGAAAGTAGTTAACTAACTATATGGATTGTTGGAAAAGTCAGTCTCTGAAGAAATGGGATGCAGAAGGCAGCCAAGGCCAAGGTCCACACCCCATGCTCAGCCCTGTTTGGACTCACCCTGAAGTCAGAGTCCAGCAGAGTCTATGGCCAAGCATGACTGCTGTCCTACACCTTGGGGCCTATCTCTGTCAGACACTTGGCTTCCTTGGTGGCCTATACATGGCTGGCAGAGATGTGCTTGAACCCGCCCCACTGTCAGTGGGGCTGTGGCTCAGGTCCTCCCTTCAGGTTTGAGCAGCACCCCATGGGTCCCAGGAGCACCCAGTTTTATGAATGGTCTGAATGGACCCACTTTTTGTAGCTTCTCCTTTTGGGGAAACAGTGATATGGAAAAGAGAGCTGTGTTCACTTAAAAGGAGTTGCTGTAAAGCCATGAGAAAGGTAAATAGCTAAGATTCCTTAATCTGGTGGCTAATCCACTAGGAGAAAATAGTGTTTCATATACTTCCTGAAGAGGGCTAATCTTCAGTAGAGGTGGGGGCTGGGGGACATAAAACTGTCAGAGAAATCCTATATTCCTGAGATAATGTGAAACAGAACCATGGATTGTGGGCTCAAGGGACCGAAAGCTCATTCTCTGCTGTTTGCAGTAGACTGTGGGGTTAGGGGGAGTTGCTGAATATAGAGAGATTGGGAGGAATTTTTTAGAAATTGGTTTTTGTGAATTGGCTGTGTATGATTCTGGGCCTGTTAGCACGCCAGATATCAGCATGAGAGGGGAGCTCCATTCTTTCCCCTCTGAGGTCCAGGCTTTGGAGCTTTTAGTCATCATCAGACCAGGACCGAGCTGGGAAGGGGAGGAACTGGGCTGCTTCCTTGACTCCTGCCCCCACTTCCTGCCAAAGCAATGAGGCTTCCTCCCTCCCAAGACTAGCTGTTGGGGGCTGGCCCCTCCTGACTGCTCGCCGCCTTCTCCCTCTCCCACTATCCCTTCAAGTCCACCGGGTCCAAGACCCATGCTGGGGTGAGTGTTCCTCACAAGTTGGCCCATCCTCAGATTAGGGCTGCCCTTTGGCCTGGAGGACCTGGGCTGGCAGGCACCAGACGGGTGTTCCCTGCATTCCCACAGCACTCAGGGCTGGGCATTTGTCCATCCAGTACTCAGTGTGTACCTACTGTGTGCCAGGTGCTGTCTAGAAGCAGGAAGACAGTCATGAGCAAGAATAGACAACGACTTCTGTCTTCTGTCCTTGTGGCACTGGCACTCAGACTGACTGATGTCCGCAGGCTGCTTCAGTGGCATCGTTTGTACCCTCTGACATGAAGGCCCCTGAACTGCAGACCATTAGGTGCTGGGTGGTGGCTGGGGCCGGGAGGCAGAGCCTTGGGTGGTGCAAAGGGCTGGTCTTAGACCAGCAGGCCTTGTCTGCAGAGGGCTAGGCTGGCCACTCTGGCCCCCTAGTCACTGCTGACATGTGGCAGCAGGCTGGCCAGGGCACCACCAGCAAGGCAGGGACCTGAGTGTGCACATACACAGGGGTACACCAAGTGACAAAGCTGGAGTTGGGAGGAGACAGCGGAGAGCTAGGGTAGGCAGTGGGGCCCGGCAGCCCTGCTTTGTTTTGATAGCTCACAAGACCCCACAGCAAAGAGATCCCCCTTTTATTGCATCTGTTTTAGATCTTCAGAATCTGAGTGAAGTCAAAACCATGCTACAGGGGAGACGAATTCCATATTTTTCATCTTCGCAGTGAAGCCAAAGGAAAGTTAGACATTTAGTGCAGCACAGTTGAGACTAGGGGTGTTGAGTCAATGGCCAGCCCAGGACATTTGCCCTGGCCTGCCACAAGTGTCCTCAGTGGTGTGACCGGGTGACCGCACCCTCTCCCTGAGACTCAGAGCAGCTGGGGCCACCCCACCTCTGGCCCAGTTATCTGGCTCCTGTGTTGGTATGGAGGAGACTGGAGAACTCCAGCCCCACCAGGGAGGCCTCCTGGGGGACCCCAGATCAACCACAACCTGGGAAATGATTAAAAGGAGCTTTTCATCACAGGAGAACTTTAAGAAGCAGCCAGACCACCACGTGCATCAGTGGCTCAAACTTGACCACATCTGTGCCCATGGCTCCCCCAACATCCCAGAGCTCAGCCAGGGCAATGGCTAGGGGAGTCGTGTTCCCCATAGTGCATGCCTGTGCCCAGCCAGACAGAGCAAGTGCTACATGTGTATTAGTTATTCATATGACTATTGCCATGACTATGAGAGAGATGTTTTACAGACAAGGAAACTGAAGCCCTGAGTCAGGTAACTTGCCCAAGGCCGCTCGGCGAGTTAGTGGTTAAGTTTACCTTTGAGCCTAGGCCATATAGCTAAGGAGTCTGTGTGCTTACCACATGGGACAAAGGTTCCCCACTGGGAATCCCTCAGTGGCATTTTCCAAGGGCCTACACCCATGAGGGGAGGAAGGCAGGCATTCGAGCACTGGGGCCAGGGCAAGGAGGTAGGAGAGTGGGCAGGCCCCGGATAGGCGGGGTTGGGCAGAGAAGGCAGTATCGATGGTCAACACAGGGTCTGGAGGGCCAGAGAAATGCTGTGCCTCAGTCTGGCCTTTATCCCTGAGCTCTTGGGTAGGAGAGGGCACAGAGAAGCAGTGAGGAGGCAGAGGGTAAGGGGTGTCCCAGGAGTAGGGCAAGGGGAGTCACCAGGAAGCCTAGGTCCAAGGATGGGGACTGAGGAGCAGGCAGGAGGGGCACCTGAGCCCTGCCTGAGAGGCCCTAGTGCAGGAGGAGCCCAGTGGGGGTTTGGGAGGGGGGAGCCTGCCTGAGTCTGGCAAGAACACTTCTCTCGCCAGGGTAGCCTGATCAGCCCAGTGTGGCCGCCAGAGGGGCCTGGGACAGTGTGGCCCTGTGTGCTCACCCTCCTACTGCCTCTCCCAGGCTTCACCCAGCTACTGCCTCTCCCTTCTCTCCATCAGTGCGGCTTCCCATCTTGTCCCATCAGCCGCTGATGCCCCATCTCCTGGCCTCCCTGCAAGCCTGCCAGCCCGGGACAGTTGCAGCTCCCCAGCCCAGGCAGAGTGGTTGGTGGGACACATGGCTGGATGTTGGCTCTGCCTCTATCCATCATTCTGGCCCAACCACCCTGTCTACCTCCACGCCACCTGTCTTCCAGCTCAGAGGAGGCTCCCATAGGAACCAGTACCACTCACCCAGGAGGGCCCCAGGTACCAGCACCCAGGGCTCTGCTAAGAGTAGGATGTGGATATGGGGAAGGTCCCTGGCCAGGGTGAGCAGGAGGCCCTGGGAAGATGGGCTGCCCCAGAGCTGGGGGGCAGGCGGATGGAGTGGGGAAACCTCAAGTGAGGCCTGCACTTGGGGAAGTATTTTTAAGGATCTGGCCATCCTTGTTCTTTCCTGCCCCCAAGATGTTTTTTGCTGTCAACAGTGGTGGAGTAGCTTTCCCCTAGCCTAGATGGGACTGTGGCTGCATCAGTGCTCGGAAGCCCCCAAGAGCTAGGGTCCCTTGTTTGCCCCCTGTGATGGGTGTTGACAGATGTGTTGGAGTGAATGTTGTTGGCTACCCCTGAGGAGGGTCATGAGTGTCCCACAGCTCCTCAGTTTTGGAGACGCTTCCCCACCATGTTTGCACACGAGTGCATGAGGGAGGCCTTCAGCAAAGGTGGTGACGACCATGGCCCTGGGAGGAGGAGCAGCTGCTGGAAGGGACCTGTCCCTAAGGGTGTGCCCTTGGTCTGTGCTCTGAAGTACCAGTCCATTCCCTTCCGTTCCATGGCCTGTGGGACCAGGTGGCTGTGGTCAGTTCCTAGGTTGAGCCTCCTCTCCCAGAGTTTATTCTGGAACCAGTGCTCTACAAACTGGCCACAGGAACGTGGGATCAGCATCCTCCCTGGCTGTGGCTGCTCAGACCTGTGAGCCTGGTGAGGCAGTGCGAGGGAGTGGAGGCTTCTCTGTTCCCTTTCATTTTGAGCTGAGGGCCCTTGGGCCCATATCTCTTCCCTGCTCAACCTCTTTAGGCCAAGCACACTGGCCTCCTGACAGTTCCAAGAGTGTGTCTCAGGGCCTTAGCACCTGCTGCACCTAGTCCTTGGAAAGCATTTGCATCAGCCCATCTGTTGTTTTCTCCCAGAGGCCTTCCTGTCAGAGCTGGCGCTCTCTTTCCTAGGCCAGGCAGCCCCGGCATCAGCCCCCTAGCAGGTGAGCCGTGTCAGGGGCCTGACTCCACCTGGAGCTCAGTCCCAGGGGGCCAGACACGCATTCTGCTCCTGTTTCCCTCGTCCTCTCACCAAACAGTGAAAAGGGAATGAAGAGGCCTTGACAGGAAATGGAAAGGAGAACTGGGAGAAAAGCACTAAGAAGAAAATACAGGACAAGCCCACCTCAAGAGGAAACCAGGCCAGGGAGAAAAAGGCTGGGGCTGAAGGAAGGGGAGGTCACAGCAGGAGAAAGGAAGGACAAAGGAAAAGGCTGCACAGGCCAGGGAGAGTGCCGGGGTGTAACTAGACTTGGGGGAAGACGGTGGGCATGAGGAACTGTACGTCACTCCATGCGGGGTGGGGCACAGCCAGCTGAGTTGCATCTGTACTTGTTTGTTCTGTTTCGCCATGTCCGAGGGTGGGGCGGACCCTCTCGGGGCACTAGACTGTTGCCTCCTCTGTTCCTGTCCAGAGAAGAACTCTTCCTGCACTTCTGCAGAGCCCATGGGAGTGTCACATCGCCCGTGCCCCTCACCAGCTGAGGGGTCATGCAGAGGCCCCTCTGGCCTCTCTCAATGCTCCAGATGCTCGAGTCCCCATCACACACCTCAGAGGAGCTAAGGCACTCCCCTCCGCCACCTCGGAGGCTAGCAGAGCTACATAAACCCAGGCTCTGTCCCAGGAAGGAAACCTGAACTGGTCAGTTTGGGTCATTGGTGGGTGTGGAGGATGATGTGGCATCTGGGCTCAACTGTTCCGATCTTGGAGCCCAGTGGGTCCCATAGCAGGCTTTCAGCAGACACCTAATAACTCCATGTCAGTAGAGAAGGACGTGTCTGAGGTAGTGAGGTGCAGAGTGGGGGTGTCTGTTGAAATGTCCCCAGGGTTCCTCTTCTACTTGGAGTTGGGGGCCCAGGTGCCAGACATGTCTCTGAGGACTTGTATTTCAGTGCAACTGCTTTGGGCATCACTACAATTTTTAGGGGGCTAAAAATAAAAGCCTGTCACTTTAAAATCAGTTCTTTTTATACCATGCTCAGAAGGCCCTTTAAGGTGTTACATGAAACGTCTTACATGTCTTGAACTGCGAGGGAGAGAAGATGCACTCGCCCTCTGAATGTTGCCCCAACGGGACAGATCACAGTGTCTCCTCTTCCCTGAGCAGGAAAATCAGGATTCAAATAGGATGCCACTGTTCAGCCTCTCCCGGGGGGAGGATTTTCCGTGGAGAGCTCAGGCAGATGAATCATGGCTGGAAGCCCTACTGCCTGGCCTGAGCTTCTAGATCCAGTGTCAAGCCCAAGCTGGCCGGTTACCATGCTCTTGATTTTGGTCCCCAGCATCTCAGCATCCTCCCTGTTGGGTCACCTGGGTTGGACAGTCCCTTCTTCGTCCCCACTGAGGAGCTTTCCAGGAGAGTTCAACCCATCGCTGACATCACCCTGGGACTTGGCAGGGCCCTTGGCTCACCTGCACTGGACTCTGCTTTCCAGCCTGCAGGGGCCTTGAGGGTCCACTGCTCTCCCCCACTCCTCCTTCCCTCCCCCACCACTGGCTGCCCCCAGTAGTGAGGATCCTCAGTAGTGCAAGTCTCAAAAATACAGAGCGATTTTGCTGCTGGCTCAGGCTTCTCAGACCACCCCATGCCTGCCAGACTGTTTCAGCTCTCTTGGGGGTCCTCACACTCAGCCTATGCAGCCTGGAGCCCGTCTTCTGCCTCTCCTGCAGGGCCAGTCCTTGTCTTGTGTTCTTGGCCTTGCAGCACATCTCCTCCTCTCTCAGACCCCCATCTAACTCATCACCAGGTGCAGGTGCTTCGTTCTTTGTGGCTATCTCTGGTTCTGTCCACTTTCCTTCTTGGCTTCCCCTGGCCCCAGTCCAAGCCACTGTCATCCTCTCTCATTCTCTCTTGCCTGCACCTCACCTTTCCACAGCCATGCAGCCACTCCCAGACCGTCCTCATGTAGCAGCCAGAGGGGTCTCACATCCCTTCAGTGTAGCAGCCCCCAGCACCCTTCTACTTCTCTGAAAGTGAAGATGAAGCTGCCAGGCATGGCCTGCAGGGTCTAGCCCCATCTCCTGCCCCACCTGAGGTCCCCTCTCCTCGCTCCAGCACATGCGCCTCCTTTGATCCATCCTTCCCTTTCGTTACCTTCCCAGCTAGCTCAGGGCCTACTTGCACACTGTTCCTTGGGTCCTGATGCTCTTCCTGCCCCTCTTGCCCTCTCCTCCCCAGTGCATCCCACTGTCTATGTGCCAGTGTAGCCTCTGCCTCATTGAACTGGGGTGTACCCTGTGGGCCTAGCTGAGCCTGTCTGCGTGGCCAGGCACAGGCCAGCATGGGGAGGTGCTTCGTGAGGGTCTGAGTGAGGGAAGAGTGAGGGTAAGGGTCAGCAGATATAAACAGTAAAGATTCTAGGCTTTGTGGGCCATACAGCCTCTGTCACCACTACTCAGCCTGCCATTGTACCCAGAAGGCAGCCAGAGACCACATGGAAGCCAGTGGGCATATCCATAAAACCTTATTTGCGACCATAGTTTGCCAACCCTTGGTCTAGAGAAACAACAGAACACATTCGATGGCAAACAAGTGATGTGAAAGTCAAGGTTTTTTGAGAAGGGCCATGGCTTCCTAGAAATTGCTGGTAACAGAGCAGGAAAAGGTGGTTCCGAAATGAGCCCCCTGGTGAACCTCGGGCAGATGTGACTTTGAAGATAAAACTTCTGGAGCCCCGCTGACCATACCCCATGAGGCTTCCTGACACTGGCCCTGAGGGCCTTGACCTGGGAGGCGGACAGTATTGGGTGAGGAGTGACAGTGCCCAGGCCATAGGGCGCTCACTCTGGCTTGCTGTCACTCTGATTGGGAGGGAGGCACCTTATTTACAGGTGAACCTTGTCTCTGAGGGATGGGGCACCCAGCAGTGACCCGGGCGAGTTCCACAGCATGTTTTGGGGCTGATCACTTAATGCTGCGGTGGCACAAGGCCCACTGGAAGAAGGCGTTGACAGTGGAGCCACTGGGGCAGTTTCTCGTTGCACGTCCAGTAGGAGGTTCTTGTCAGTGTGTCCTTTTGGTTCCTGTAACTTTGAGTTTTCATGACTCAGATAAATTATTCTTATGACCTTTGTCATAATTTCAAACCCAAATGTTTAGCCAGGTAAGAGACTGCTTTTCAGAGGGAGGTGACATGTGAGGCCTGACAGTGTGAAGGGGTGGGTGACCCTGGGGACTATCCATGGCCACTGTGGCTGAGGTAAGAGCTTCTGCTCATTTAATTCAGAGCAGCTAGGCCCAGGCAGCCTAAACCAGGACAGCAGGTGCCACTGCTGGGTGAGGACAGGGATCCCTGAGTTTCTCCTCAGGCTGCCTGGGTTTGGGCATCAGGGCTGGAAGTGGGGTGGGACACCAGCAGGCCTCTCCTTTCTGACATTCTTGACGGGGACAGAGCCAAGATGCACATTGCCCCGTGCTTTAGTGTGCACACTGCGGCCAGGCCACCTGGGTTCATCATATTGTCACTGATAAGCTGTGTGACTTTAGGCAAGTTACTTAATATCACTGTGCCTCAGTTTCTTCATCTGCAAAATGGGGATAATAAAAGCTCCTACCCTGAAAGGTTGTTGAAGTTTATGGCACAACACGAGTGCCCCGTGAAGTCAGCTGCCAAGAGACGCCCACAGAGCAGAGGGTGTCAAGAATCATCAGGGAGGACCCCCTGAGCCCAGTCCCAGGACCTCCTGCTGGGCCCCCTTGTGTCTAGGCCATGCACCTCAACTACACAGAGGACTTCTAAATGCTTCCAGGCAGCACCAGGTCCGGGCAGAGGGAATGAGCCGCCTGGTTCCTCCAAGGTTGGCAACCAGAAGGGACCGCACCGTGGGGGAGTGGGGCCCCAGCATGAGGAAGCTCTGGGGGATGGGCGGCCCCCGACAGCAGCGAGAGCCCGGGACTCCTCAGCCCCTTCTTCAGGTTCCCTTTACCCTGCCCCAAAGCCAGAAGCCAGGGACACTTGTATCAGGCAAAGCAGTTTTCCTTGTTGACACCCTGCACCCGACCTCACCTGTACCTCTTTGGGGACTTTCTGAAGCTCTGGGAGCAGACCTCTGGCCCCTGCTCCTCTGTACAGAGCAGGGTGAGAGGCAGTGTGATCAAGGAGCTGTTTGGAAGGTCAGTGCTCATTTGCCCTTGAATAAATGAAAGTCGCGGCTGCTGGGCTGTGGAGTATGGACCCGAGAAGGCTGCGGAGCGCTCCTTCTCACCCTCCAGGGTAGGGGTGGCCTTGTCTCCAGCCTGGCGAGGACAGGTACTGTGTAGCAGGAAAATTCCCAGGATGGATGGAGCATGAGGCCAGGAGAGCAGCCTCCTTGGCTGGGCCCTGCTGGGGGTTGGGTCACTGGGCAGCAGGAGGGAACAGCAGTGGCATGTGCACACCGAGGCAGCATGTATTTTCTGAACCCTGGTATGGGGATGTCCTTACTTTTTGTTCTGAACCAACAGGTAAAGGTCAGACACATTCTGAACAAGGTCACGTGATGTGGCTCCAAACCAGCCCATGCCAGGGATACCCCCCACGCACCCCTTCTGCTGTCTCAGATGCTCTGCCCTCCTCCCACAGCCCCAGTGCAGCTGGGGAAGCATGGTGCTACTGTGGTGGCCTGTCCTGGCTGCTCTGGGCCTGTGGTCCAGACAGACTCCCTGCAGGTGGCGTGCCAGCCCTCCTGCCTGTGTGTGCCACCAGCCCTGAGTGTGTCTCCACTTTGCCACTTGGATGCCCATTGAGGCATTTCCCTCACTGAGGAACCCCTTCATTCCCCTTGTAGAGGGAAGGCGCACCAACAACGTCTGAGAGCAGGAGCTCCATGTTGCACTTTCCGTGAGGAGTCACCATTTTCTGTGAAAATGAGGCCCTATGCTTTATTAAGAAAATTTGATTTTTAAGAAAAATATGAAAATGTTTAAGAAAGTAGGATTTTTTTAAACTACGTGGAGCAGAGAATGCCAGGCAGCATTCTAATGTACAGAAATCCAGAAAGCATCCTGCTCCTGGCTCAGAGTTGGGTGGCTGGGATCACATGTGCTGAGAAGGGCCTGGCGGACTTCTCCCTGATGGTGGCCACCACCCGGCACCTTGGCAGAGGAGGAACAGGGGAAGCTGGAACCAAACACAGAGATGACACGGCTCCTCTGAAGCTAGGCTGGAGTGGGGAGAAGCTGGAGAGCGGCAGTGGAGGAGGTGTTGCCTTGAGGGGTGTCGGGGCTCGTAAAAGCCTGTCTGTCTGCTGTGCTGTGAAGTGATCCTCAGAGCTCTGAGAGGAAGGCCTCAGCCGGGCCGGTACCCTTCGTGCAAGGGCTGGTTGTGAAACAGGTGATGCTGCTGTGTTGAAAGAATTAATATAGACAGTCTAGTGGTCACATTGCTACTCAGCTGAAGTATGGGCCCCATATGGAACTCAGTGGAGGCCCCTTATTGACGTTGCCCAGCACTTCACCCACGTTTTCTGGGCCCACTATCTCCACGTTTGGAAATTAGGTTCCTGTGAAAAGTTTGAAAAAAAATAAAGGCAGAAGAGGAAAAACAGGCTCCTCTGCTGTGGCCTTGAGTTTGGGGCCATCGGAAAAAGTCTGGATGAAGAATGCTTTTGGCTCTGCAAGTTTCACGGCAGCCAGTGGAAACTTCCAGGAATGCTGCCCCAGGCCAGCCGGGGGCCGTTTCCGCCGCCACTTTTACAAGCTGCACTCACCCCCCCTGCCCCCAGCTGGCTGGCCAGCACAGGGGGAATGTGATGGTCTCTTTCAGCTCAGCTCTGCCTCTCAGGGTGCAGTTCGTGTTCCATGGGTAGCAATTTCTCCAGGCTCTGTCCAGTGACGGAGGGATCAGAGCCCTGATTGCCTCGTTTAGAAGGGGCCAGCCACCAGGCGGAGCACCCTCCATGGCAGCTGACGTCCGTGCGGGACGCTGCAAGAGTTTATAGCAGCCTTAGAGAGGAAACTCCCTCCTGAAATGCTTCAGTGTTTTATTAAATGTATGAAGGAAAAGTTTCCTTTCCACGGGACCAAGGCCCAGGCCTTCATGGAGCCCCAGGGAAGGGGGCGAAACCTCTTGGGGAAGCACATGGGTGACATTAATCTGGCCCTCCTGATGCCTGTGGGCTGCATGGTGCCGGAGTCAAGGCGGCCATACTCACAGTGGGCTGGTCCAGTGGCCGGCAGGGGCCTGGTATGTAGTAGGCACTCAGCCAGCCCTAAAGAGGGAAGTGAAATGATGGCAGAGGCGTCCTGGCCAGCATGGTCCAACCTACACAAGTGATGAGTAGGGCGAGCATGCAGGCTCCCAGACAGTGCTGCCCCTCTGCTGACACTCTGTCCAAAGCCAGAAGAGGAGGGCAGCTTTCCCCAGCCTGTCTGGGAGCTATGTCTGCAAGACGGGCCCTGGTCGATGAAGCACACTCAGCTCCAGCGGCTGGGGGCCTTTGGCAGGCCAGGCAGCCAGGTCCACAGGTGAGCCATTGTGCTGGGCGTGTCAGAGAGGCCAGGAGAGCAAGGGCCCCGCCTCGGGAAGGCAGCATGATGACAGGCATGGTCAGAGTAGCCAACAGGGTTGAGCTGAACAACTGCTGGGCTGCTGAGTTACCTCAGCCATGAGCTTGGGGTTGTCCTTTGCCCTGGGAGGAGAAAGTGGGCTCAGAGAGATGGAGTTGTCACCGACCTGTGATTGCCCTGGGCTGAACTCCCAGATGACATATCCTACAGTAGCGTTGGTTGAACTTGAACAGGTAGAGACCCTCCTGGGATCAGGGGACTCGCCTCCCCGCCTTTGTCCCCTGCCAGCCTGGGAGGCTCTTCCAGGTGTGAGGGGAAGGACCAAGCAGGGTGCTGTCATTTGTGGGTGCAGTTTTCTCACCTCTGGATGGAGGTGCTGAGGGTCTCTAGTTGTTTATGGACAGAGCCTGGCTCAGACAAGAAGCTGGTTTTGGTCCAGAACTCCAGTGTAAATGCCAGTCCACTAGGGCAGGGGATTCCTGACCCCTTAGTTCTCTTGAGAAATAACCAGAGGCTGTGGAACCTGCCATTTAGTTTCCCTTACTGTGTCCCTACCCCCGGCCCAGAAACATCAGAGATCAGCCATCCAGAGCCTGGAGGAGCAGACATAAAGGCAAGGGCTGTCCCAGTAGCACCAGAGACAAGGGGCCTGGCGGAACCCCTAGGTGGAAAGAGCCAGCTCTTGGCATTTGGGCAGTGGCTGACTGGCCAAGGGGGTCCCTAGGGCAGCCTGGTGGCCCCTCTGTGTTCTGACCTGACCACTATTTATTTTGCAGACAGTCTCCATCCTGGAGCAGCGGTTGACACTGACCGAAGACAAGCTGAAGCAGTGTCTAGAGAACCAGCAGCTAATCATGCAGAGAACGACACCGTGATCAGGGGAGCAAGAATCAGGAGCTCGGCCGATTTGGGGGGTGGCAGGCCAGGGATTTGTACTGTGGGACTTGGGTAAATAAAGGGGACTGAACTCTGTGGGAATCACATCCATACTGGAGGCCTGGATTTTGCAGTTCTGCCCTCCACTTGCCATCTGCACCAGGAGGCTCTCCACCTCATGGTCCTGGCAGCCAGAGGTCCCCCATGGGTCGGGCTCACACACAAACGATGCTTCAGACCCAACTGAGAGGGCCACATTTTGCCTAATGTAAAGGGGCCACTTGAAAATACCTGCTCCCTCAGGGTCCTGAGACTGTGGCTCCCCCTCTGGAGGAGGCGGCCCCACGATGCCTTGGTTTTGACTTATCATTTGGACATGTGACTGGCTTTTTCCACACCTGCCATGGCATAGAAATTGATTGCACATTGGTTGGATAAGCCAGGGGTTTTCTCGAAATCTGACTGAAGACCCAATGTAGGCCCATCTGAGTCAGGTTTGTCCAGTAACAAGCCCTCTCAAGTGGGTGGTGGCTTTGCAGTGGCCCTGGTTTCTGTTCCACACGTGTTCACTGGAGCCTGGTGGCCTCCTCCTCATGTGAGGGCAAAGAAATCTGAAAATTAAACCTGACTTCATTGCACTTGTTGCAGGAGTGGCTTATGCTGGGTGAGACTTAATCAATCTTCCCATCCCCAGGGCCCAGAGAATGAGAATGGTGAGTTGGGAGGGCCTCTGCCAGGATCACCTCTGAGGCCAGGACACCCCTGTTTGCAGCTATTTGGGGTGTTAGGGAGCAAAGGGAGCCAGAGCCCCTGCATGCCACCCACCTCCCTCTGGTTGGCCCCCACTGGCTGCTTCTGTTGGGACTCAAGTACCTGCTTTTCCATTGGCTCCTGAGGGCTTCCATAGGCTCCTACCTCTGCACCTGTGCTGGGGAAACCAGGGCGAGTGTTTTCCCTGTGTCTGTGTGTCGTCCGTGCCTTCTGTCTTCGGCTTCTTGGGGCTCAGCCAGCCAGGGAGGTCTTTCCTCAAACACACCTGCCCTGCCCTGGGGAATGGAGGATGGTGTTAGATCTTCCCAGGAGCTGTCAGGACTGTGAGGTCAGCGGGTTCACAGCCTCCGTGGCCTCCAGGTGAGAGCAGAGCCTGCATGCCTAAGAGCTTGGACTGACAAGGGGGCAGCTGTGACGAGTCCTGATGAACAACAAGACCGGGGACGCCGCCTTCGCTGGCCTACACTGGGTGGGAATGGAGCTGCCTGTTGCCAGCTGTGTGACCTCAGCATTGTGACCTAACTTCTCCAAATCTCGGGTTCTTACTGTGGTGATGCCCACTCCTCTGGTTACATGGTATGTGATGCACTGTGCCCAGTGCAGAGAGGTGCTCAAGAGAAGCCCATCACTCCTCATCCCCACCAGTCCCACTGGATCGACCGGGCCTGCTGTCAACGCCATACTCCCCCTGTGCTGTCGATGGGAAGAAGCTGCTGGCTCAGGGTGCTCTGGTGGCTGCTGGGACCCACTGCATTTCTCCCATGCGGCCCTGCCAGTGTGTGGAAGAGCCTGGCAGGCAAGTCTCTCAGCTACCTCAGGAGGCTTTGAAGGAGAGTCTAGGCAACTGGAGGTCAGCCTGCTCGGAGGAGGGGCAGCTTGTGGGGCCACCTTTGTTGGTTCCCCCCTGTGCCAGCACTAGGCTGCCTGTTGTGGCTTCCAGACCTGGGCTTGGACGTGCCACATGTGGAGACTCTGATGATTTGAGCAGTCAGCCCAGGGCAAGGTTATCTCCAAAGACAGATGATGGCCCCTCACTGGGGGAAGCAGGACATGCTCAGGGTCTCCAGGGCATTGTGTGGCAGCTCTTGCTTTCAGGCCAGACCAAGATCGCCGTCACCCTTGTCTTCAGTTTACACGAGGATCAAGTTTGGAATCTCTCTCTGAAATCTACCTTTTTCTGCTGGAGGACGTGGAGTTGAGGGAGGTGGTCTTAGGGGTAGTGATGTGGTATTTATTCCCAACTGTTGATGCCAGTGGAAGCTCCACTGGTTATTAGATGTAAGTGGTCAGGAGGGAGGACTCGCCCCCACACACTTCTTGTATGATATCAGCACGTCCTGGGACAGCCTGACATGGGCCGTCCAGATGGAGACAGGCCAGAGCCAGGGCCAGCTTGGATAGGCCCATGCTCAAGCTCCACGGACTGTCAGAGGGATCTGCTACAGTGGTCCGGGTCCCCACCCCTCCCTTGATGGAGCCACCAGCCAGACCTGGAATTTGGGGGCAGGACGTTCTTCTTGGAATGCTGCTCTTTAAAACAGCACAGGCCAGGCACGGTGGCTCAATCCCAGCCTTTGGCCTGTAATCTTAGCACTTTGGGAGGCCGAGGTGGGCAGATCACTTGAGGCCAGGAGTTCACCACCAGCCCGGCCAATGTGGTGAACCCCACCTCTACTAAAAATACAAAAATTAGCCAAGCTTAGTGGCTCATGCCTGTAATCCCAGCTATTTGGGAGGCTGAGGCTGGAGAATCACTTGAACCTGGGAGATGGAGATTGCAGTGAGCCAAGATCACACCACTGCACTCCAGCCTGGGGGACAGTGAGTCTCCATCTCAAAAGAATTTTAAAAAGCTGGGCGTGGACCTAGAGATCCAAGATGGCCGATTAACAACAGCTCAGGATTGTAGCTCCCAGTGAAAGCGCAGAGAGCGAGTGGACGCCGCACTTTCAGACGAATTTTTGTTGCCCACAGACTGGGAGATTCCCGGCGGAGGAGCCACACGGGT
>CAUYLG010021419.1:0-19158 GCA_963573385.1 Cacajao melanocephalus | reverse complement strand
GTTTCACCATGTTTACCAGGCTGGTCTCTAACTCTTGACCTCAAATGATCCACCAGCCTCAGCCTCCCAAAGTGCTGGGATTACAGACGTGAGCCACTGCACCTGGCTTGGTCCATTTTAAAATCATGTTTTTTTAGAATGTTGATTCTAGGAGTCTTTTTTTTTTTTTTTAAGACTGGCTTGCTGTGTCGCCCAGGATGGAGTGCAATGGCATGATCTTGGCTCACTGCAGCCTCCACCTTCCAGGTTCAAGCGAGTCTCTTGCTTCAGCCTCACAAGTAGATGGCATTACAGACGTGCACCACCATGCCCAGCTAATTTTTGTATTTTCAGTAGAGACACGGTTTCACCATGTTGGCAAGGCTAGTCTCGAACTCTTGGCCTTCTGTGATCCACGCACCTTGGCCTCCCAAAATGCTATACTTACAGGCATGAGCCACTGCGCCTGACCCAGGAGTCTTATATCTAATTGGACTATTAACCTCTTATCAAATATATGATTTACAAATATTTTCTCCTATTCTGTGTGTTGCCTTTTCACTCTGTTGATTTTATCTTCTGATGCACAGAAGGTTTTGATTGTGACATACTCCAATTTATCTATTTTTGTGTTTGCTTAGCTTTTGGTGTTGTAGTTAAGAAATCATTGCCAAATCCAATGTTATGAAGCTTTTTTCTGACAGTTTTATAGTTTTAGGTCTTATATTTAGGTCTTTGATCCATTTCAAATTCATTTTTGTATATGATGTAAGGAACAGGTCCAACTTCATTCTTTCACATGTAGATATCCAGTTTTCCCAGTACCATGTGTTGAAAAGTCTATCCTTTCCCCACGGAAGTTCTTGGCACACATGTTGAAAATCATTTGACCATATGGGGGAGTTTATTTCTGGGCTCTCTATGCTATTCCAGTTGTCTATGTTTTGCTTTCTTTTTAAAAAATATTTTTAGTCTTTACATTTCAGAATCAGCATTTCTAATGTGACTTGTAGGACTAAATGCAGTGAGGAAGATTGTTAATCATCCTATTCTGGCTAAGAGTTCTGACAACTTTGATGCTGTAGGCGAAGTGTCTAAGGCAGGTGTCATCACATTTTCCCTCTAAAGGAACTGTGTGTGTGTGTGTGTGTGTGTGTGTGTGTGTGTGTAAAAGAGGGTGAGATTTATTTTAAATTTAAGAAACTGGCTTACATGATGGTAGTCTTGCAAGTTGAAAATCTGCAGAGTAGGCTGGCAGTCTGGAGACCCAGGGAAGTGTAGCATTGTTAAATATTAAGTCTGAAATTAGTCTGAAGGCAGAATTCCCTCTCTTCCTCACAATATCTTAGTCTGTTTTCTTTTCTTTTCTTTTTTATTTTTTTGAGGTAGAGTCTCGCTCTGTTGCCCAGGCTGGAGTGCAATACTATGATCTCAGCTCACTGCAACCTCTGCCTCCCAAGTTCAGGTAACTCTCCTGCCTTAGTCTCCTGAGCAGCTGGGAACGCAGGCCCACGCCACCGTGCCCAGCTAACTTTTTAAATTTTAGTAGAGACGGCGTTTCACCATGTTGGCCGGGCTGGTCTCGAACTCCTAACCTCAGGTGATCCATCCACCTGAGCCTCCCAAAGTGCTGGAATTACAGGTGTGAGCCACTGTGCCTGGCCTTAATCTCTTTTCTCTTAAGGCTTTCAGCAGATTGGATGAGGTCCACCCACATTTTGGAGGGTATTCTGTTTACTCAAAGTTTATTGACATAAATGTTAATGTCATCCAAAAAATACCTTCATGGCAATATTCAGGCTGGTGTTTGGCCATATATTTGGGACCAGCCAGGTGGACATAGAAAAGTAAACATCACAAGTTCACCTGTTGTCAACATGGATCCTATAAGCATCTCCTGGAACCATGGTTACTCTCCAAATAAAGATATTAACAAGATCATACTCCTGCCTAAAAGGATACACCACTTCGTATACAACTAAAAACACACCATCGTTTTAGTGCAAGAAGAAGATACAAAGTCTGTGGGTGATAGTCACTTTTTCCCTTCTTATCCTGTAACGTAAAAGCTATAACGTGAAGTTAATAATACTGAAATAGTATAATAGAAAGTCAATAAATCTTATATGTTATGAGGTAAGGGGATAAGAGAGGAAAGAAAACTATTTTATATACACACATGCACAAACCTATTCATAAAAGATGAAATACTGGCCAGGCACAGTGGCTCATGCCTATAATCCCAGTACTTTAGGAGGCCAAGGTGGGTGGATCACCTGAGGTCAGGAGTTCAAGACCAGCCTGGCCAACATGGTGAAACTCTGTCTCTACTAAAAATACAAAAAATTAGCCGGATGTGGTGGCGCATTCCTGTAATCCGAGCTACTCAGGAGGCTGAGGCAGGAGAACAGCTTGAACCTGGGAGGTGGAGGTTGCAGTGAGCCGAGGTCGTGCCATTGCACTCCAGCTTGGGCAATGAGCAAACCTCCGTCTCAATAAAAAAAACAGATGAAATACTCAAGACAATTACAGTTCTGATTTCTGTAACTGGTCAGATGGTTACAGCTCATACTTACAATTACCTTCGTTTACTACTCATTATGTATTCCCATTGCCCTTAGCAAGCACCATTTGTGATTATTTACCTGGTGGGGTGACCCAAACCTTCATTTTTGAAGGGTCTAGGCCAATCACAGTCCTGCCTGAATTGGGTTGTTGAGTTTTCCATGGGGTTTAGTCACAGAGTTTGATAATCCTAAGATACCCTAAGGGATCCTTTGTACTTTATGTATATTCTTCCTTACTTCCTTTATGAAGTAGAAGTTGTTTCCCCTTGGTAATGAAGATGAGTAGCACTAGCCAGCATAACAGTTTCCTTCTTTGTTGATTCAAAGGCGTGAGGAGCCTAAAAGGTTTAGATGGCAGTCTTTTCTTTTCTTTTTTTGAGACAGAGTCTTGATCCCGGCTCACTGCAATCTCTTCTGCCTGGGTTGAAGCAATTCTCTTGACTCGGCCTCCCCAGTAGCAGGGATTACAGGCACCTGCCACCGCACCCGGCTAATTTTTGTATTTTTAGTAGAGACAGGGTTTTACCATCTTGGCCAGGCTGGTCTTGAACTCTTGACCTCATGATCCACCTGCCTCGTCCTCCCAAAGTGCTGGGATTACAAGCATGAGCCACCACACCTGGCCTAGATGGCAGTTTTAACTTCTAGTTCAGTCCAATCACTGCTGTATCTACTGATGGAAGTGTTCTTGCTCTTAGAAGTAAGACCTCCAGACCAAAAGAATATGAGGTCATGGAGACAGGAAATACAAATTTTACTGGTTGGTCCACTAGGAATAATTGTGGAGGTCTGCCACTCCCATTTCTTTTTCTTTTTCTTTTTTTTTTTTGAGATGGAGTTTTGCTCTTGTTGCCCAGGCTGCAGTGCAATAGTGTAATCTCGGCTCACTGCCCTCCGCCTCCTGGGTTCAAGCGATTCTCCTACCTCAGCCTCCCAAGTAGCTGGAATTGCAGGCATGCACCACCATGCCTGGCTAATTTTGTATTTTTCGTAGAGATGGGGTTTCTCCCTGTTGGTCAGGCTGGTCTCGAACTCCTGACCTCAGGTGATGCACTCATCTTGGCCCCCCAAAGTGCTGGGATTACAGGTATGAGCCACCACGCTTGTCCTGCCACTCCCCTTTCTCTCCTTTGGTTTCTAGACTTGTCAACCCTGACTATGGGAGAAACAGCAATATATTGGATACTGACTCAGACAATATAAAGCCTCCTGAAAAGCCTTATCCCAGCCCTGTAAGGTATTAGCAAATAGCTGGTACTGTAACTGAATCTTCAAAAGGCATTTCCACCATTCTATCAAATAATCCGCCTTAGAATGGCGGGGAACATGGTGAGACCGCCAAATTCCATGAGCATGGGCCCATTGCTACATTTCCTTTGCTATGAAGTGAGTTTCTTGGTCAGAAGCAATGCTGTTTGAAATACTATAACAGTGGAGAAGGCATTTTGAAGGCATTTTGTGATTTTACAGAGGGAGGTTTTGACAGAAGCATTGCATGCAGAGAAAGCAAGTTTGTATCCAAAGTAAGGGTCTGTTCTAGAAAGGAAGTTTGTATCCAAAGGAAGGGTCTGTTCCGTGATGGAAGGGATTCATTGTAATCAACCAGCTACCAGGTATCTTTCTGATCCCTCTGGGGAACGATACCATTAGTGGAGACTCCGTGTTAGTCTCTGCTGAGGGTAGATTGGGTACTCACTGGTGGGCATAGCTGAGTTGGCCTCGGTGAGTGGGAGTTAATGTGGTCAAGCCCATACATAACCTTCATCTCTGCCATCATGGCCACCTTGTTCATAATCCTGTTGGGCAATGGCAGGAAAATAAGCCTGACCGGCATATACAAAACAGGTCATCCTAACCACTTGTTATACAGCCTCCTCTGCTGAGTTTACCGTTTGGTGGCATTCACACAGCCCACAAATGTGTTTACCCTTTTTTTGGCTGGTTTAGAGAGGTCTGCCTATAGGTCCATCTGTCTCTTCCCAAGGCTGTTTTGTCACCAGTTTTCCAATCACGTTCCTTCTACATTCCTGATCAGGCAAACCATTGACCACAGCCTATAAATTGGTATATAATTTATATGCAGACTTTATTAGATAATTTATATAATAAATTATTTGTATGTCTGGCCGTATCTCCTTCCAAACAAAATACAAATCGGGAGTACTGTACCAAGTTCTACCCACTGGGAAGATTTGTCTTCACCACTGTTCTTCAAAGAGGTCTTTAGAAAGGCTCTGTAATAGGCTGGGTGCAGCGGCTCACACCTGTAATCCCAGCACTTTGGGAGGCTGAGGCAGGCAGATCACTTAAGAGGTTGAGAGTTTGAGGCCAGCCTCACCAACATGGAGAAACCCCATCTCTCCTAAAAATACAAAATTAACTGGGCATGGTTGTGCATGCCTGTAATCCCAGCTACTCGGGGAGGCTGAGACAGGAGAATCACTTGAACCTGGGAGACGGAGGTTACGGTGAGCCAAGATTGTGCCATTGCACTCCAGCCTGGGCAACAGGAGTGAAACTCTGTCTCAAAAAAAAAAGGGGGGCTCTGTAGTGCAGCAGTTGACCACTTCTGAGTGGTATGTGCATATTATATAGAGCCATCTGTAAACCAGGCTTGAGCCTTCTCTTTTTCTATCATCTGATTGAAGGGGACTCCCCATGAGCCATAGATGCAACTGGGATAGAGAAAGCAGGTAGCAGGAGTAGGGGCCATGGACATTTGAGCCACTTCTTCATGTAACTTAGTTGTGTCTTCAGGTCATGTTCTGGTACAGTCTTTTATCTGTCACTTCCATTTGGTGATGGAGTGTTGCTGTGTGTGCTTAACTTTACAGCTGGGCTGGGCGGGTAAGATAACACCCAGTTCATGAATGGCAGCTCAGGTTACATGGTAACTTGGTGTTCTACAGTTAAGCTTTTAGTCTCCAGTAATGCCCAGTAGCAGGCCAAGAGCTGTTTCTCAAAAGGAGCATAGTTAATTACAGAGGATGGCAGGGCTTTGCTCCAGTATCCTAAAGGCCTATGCTGCAACTTACCTATGGGGGCCTGCAAAAAGCTCTAAAAAACATTTTAGTCTGCCACTGATATTTCAAGCAATATTGTTTTTTTTTTTCCTTTTTTTTTTGGGACAGGGCCTCACTGTTTCCCAGGCTGGAGTGCAGTGGCATGATCCCAGTTCACAGCAGCCTCTGTCTCCCAGGTTCAAGCAATTCTTGTGCCTCAGCCTCTTGAGTACCTGGGATTACAGGTGTGCGCCACCATGCTGGGCTAATTTTTGTATTTTTAGCAGAGGCAGGGTTTTGCCACGTTGACCAGGCTGGTCTTGAACTCCTGACTCAAGTGATCTATCTGCCGCAGCCAGAGTGCTGGGATTAGATGCGTGAGCCACCACTCCTGGCTGCATCATTGGTTCTTGCAAAATCATGTGACCATAGAGGCAGAGAGATTTACGTTGCAGCCTGGGCCTCTTGCAGAAGCTTCTCTTGTTCTGTGATCTACTCAAAACTAGCAGCTTTTTAGTTCATTAATGTAGCTCTCGAGCTGGGTGTTTGAATCCCTGAGCTAATTTTTCCCATACTTTGTTCAGCGAAATTGGGAGCAACTAGACAGTCTCATTATACTTGTTAGTTTAACAAAATGTTTGAAGGCATCATGTACGTGTTAACCCAGAACCTTGCCTTTTATATTTATTTAATTTAAAGTATCTGAGCCAGGTGTGGTTGCTCATACCTGTGATCCCAGCACTTTGAGAGGTCGAGACAGGCGAATCACCTGAGGTCAGAAGTTCAAGACCAGCCTGGCCAACATGGTGAAAGCCCATCTCTACTAAAAATACAAAAATTAGCTAGACATGGTGGTATATGTTTTTAATCCCAGCTACTCAGGAGTCTGAGGCAGGAGAATCACTTGAACCCAGGAGGCGGATGTTGCAGTGAGCTGAAATCGTGCCACTGCACTCCAGCCTGGGTGACAGAGCAAGATCCCGTCCCCCCCCACACACACAAAAAAGAAAAGTATCCAATGGTGATATTTTGTGTATCTGTATTGCCACATCACACTATGGATTATCTGTGTGGTTTTTTTTTTCCCTTTTCTTGAGACAAGGTCTCCCTCCGTTGCCTGGGCTGGAGTGCAGTGGCATGATCATGGCTCATTTCAGCCTTGACCTTCAGGGTTCAAGCAATCTTCTGTGCTCAAGCGGTCCTCCTGCCTCAGCCTCCTGAATAGTTGGAATCACAGGCATGAGCCACCATGACCAGAGAATATTTCGTATTTTGGTAGAGACAAAGTTTTGCCATGTTGCCCAGGATGGTCTTGAATTCCTGGACTCAAGCAATCCACCCACCTGGGCTTCCTAAAGTGCCGGAATTACAGGCATGAGCCACTGAGCTGGTCCTATCTGTGTTCTTTTGATTATTTGTAATTAATGCCTTTAAATCTAGTTAGAGTACCAATTTCAGAAACCAACCCCAGAACTCATTCAGAAAATTTATTCTTAAGATTTGGTTCCTATAGAACCGTTCTTGGTACCAAAATCTGTGTATGTTAGGGTTCTCCAGAAGAACAGAGTGAACTAGCAGGATGGATATAGTCTCAGTCTCTGTCTGTCTTTCTCGGAATTGATGATGTGGTTATGGAGGCTGGCAGGTCCAAAATCTTCAGAGCAGGATGCAGATTTCAGGGAAGAGTTGATGTAGCTCTAGACCAGGGGCAGTCTGGAAGCAGTTTCATCTTCTTTTTCTTTGGTTTGTTTTGGTTTGTTTTCTCTTACGGATTTCAATTGAATGGATCAGGTCTACCCACATTAAAGAAGGTATCTGCTTTACTCAAAGTCTACCGATATAAATGTTAATCCCATCTCAGAACATGCCATCATGCCACCATGCAGGTTGATGTTTGACCAATTAATTATCTGGGTACCAATGCCTAGCCTCATTGACATATAAGATCACTATGACAGTCAGATAGCAAATATTTTTAGCTTTGTGGGTCATATGGTTTATGTTACAACCAGTCAACTGTGTAGTTGTTATCATAGACAATACATAAACAAATGGCCATGGCTATGTTCCAATAACATTTTATTTATAGATACTAAAGTTTGAACTTCATGTAATGTTCACATCACAAAATAAAGTTTTTCTTTGATCCTTTCCTCCTTCCCCCCACCCACCATGTTTAAAAAAAAAAAAAGTACTGCCAGCCAGGTCCAATGGTAGGTACCTGTGCATACCACCACACCTGTAATCCCAGCTGCTTGAGAAGCTGAGGCAGGAGGATCACTTGAGCTCAGGAGTTGAAGGCTATATTGTGCTATAATTACGCCTGTGATTGTGCTACTGCACTGCAGCCTGGGCAACATTTTTTTTAAAGAGAGGCCCCATCTCTTAAAAAAAAAAATATCCAGGCAGCAGATAGGATTTGGTGTAGTTTGCTGACTGTCAAGGGCTGTCTTCCCTAAAACATGGACATGGTGAGAATATGTGCAAAGGCTGTGGGTAAAGAGCTTTTTATTTTGCTACTTGTGTTCCAGTTGGTGCATTCTCAAGAGTAGGTGCTTTCTTTTCTTGCTCAATCTCTTCCTGAGCCTGTCCTGGGATTTTCTAAAAAGATTGCTATTAATCTATTTTTTTTCTTCCAGCTGTTCCCTAGATTGGGGCAGGAGAGGAGAAATTCAGCAGAGATTTCTCTCTCCTTGTCAAGGCTATCCCCTGCCTGCTTTCCTGTGGGACAGATGGTGCATGTAGGCAAAAGGCTGGAACATGTCAGCTGCCCTTGTTACCCAGTGCTTTGAGCAGAAAGGCCTGTTGGGTTAGTTCTTGGGCTCCAGTACTCACTGTGCTCCTGTTTTATGTTTTCACCCATCTTTCTGCCTTGGCTTTAGGTTCCTGTATTTGCATTTATATAATCTTTTTGTGGAATAAAAATTATAATGAAGAGGACCAGCATAGAGTTGTGTGGTTGAGAGCTGGCAGTACCGGAACTAGAATGCTGGGGTTGAATCTGAGCTCAAATGCTTGAGAGCTGTGTGACTTAGCATGTGGTTCTTTTCTGGGCATCAGTTTCCTAATCTGTAGAAGGGATGGAAATAGGGCCAGCCATGGTGTCTTACGCCTGTAATCTCAGGTACTCAGGAGGCTGAAGTGGGAGGATCACTTGAGCCCAGAGGTCGAGGCTGCAGTGAGCCACACTTGTGCCACTGCACTCAAGCCTAGGCAACAGAGTGAGACCCTGTCTCTAAAAATAAAAAAAATATATATGGAAATGAAATAGAAAGTAACTCACACAGTTTTTTGTTTAGTTTTGCTTTGTTTTTCTAAGATGGAGTTTCAGAATCTCACTTTCTCACCTAGACTAGGGTGCAGTGACCTAATCATGACTCACCTCCTGGACTCATGCAATCCTCCTGCCCCAACTTCTTGAGTGTCTGGAACTACAGGCACCTTCTACCATGCCCGGCTAATTTTTATATTTTTTAGTAGCTATGGGGTCTCTGTATGTTATGCAGGCTGGCCTCTAACTCCCAGACTCAGGTCATCCCCTTGCTTCAGCCTCCCAAAGTGTTGAGATTATAGGCATGAGCCTACAGGGGCTATCACATGATTTTTGTTTATTTTTAAATTTATTTTTAATATTTTTATAGATCTAGTCCTGAATCCAGAATATGGTTTTTTTTGTTTTATTGTGTGTTTTTTTGATAGAGTTTTGCTCTTGTTGCCCAGGCTGGAGTGCAATGGCACAGTCTCAGTTCACAGCAATCTTTGCCTCCTGGGTTCAAGTGGTTCTCCTGTCTCAGCCTCCCAAGTAGCTGGGATTACAGACATGCACCATTACATGTGGCAAATTTTGTATTTTTAGTAGACATGGGGTTTCTCCATTTTGGTCAGGCTGGTCTCAAACTCCTGACCTCAGGTGATCTACCTGCCTTGGCCTCCCAAAATGCTGGGATTGCAGGCGTAAGCCACCTTTTCCAGCCTCAGAACAGTTTATATTTACAGAATTATTTCAAAGGTAGTTTCATATGTTTCCCCTATTAACATGTTACACTTGTTTCATTGATGTATCAATATTGGTACAAATTTTTATTAACTGAAAATTATACTTTATCCAGATGTCCTGGGCATTTCATTTTCTTTTTTTTTCCTCTTTTTTTTTTTTTTGAGACAGGATCTTGTTCTGTTGCCCAGGCTGGAGTGCAATGACACAGTCCTGGCTCACTGCAACCTCTGCCTCCCGGGTTCAAACGATTCTCCTGCCTCAGCCTCCTGAGTAGCTGGAACTACAGGTAAATGCTACCACGTCCAGCAAATTTTTTGTATTTTTAGTAGAGATGGGGTTTCACCATGTTAGCCAGGATGGTCTCAATCTTCTGACCCTGTGATCCATCTGCCTCGGCATCCTGAAGTACTAGGATTACAGGCGTGAGCCACCACCCCCGGCCGTCCTTGGTTTTTCTAAAATATCCTTTTTCTGTTCTGGGATCTCATCTAGGAAATCACAGTACAGCTAGTATTCATGTGTCTCAGGTTGTTCTTAGTTGTGATATTTTCTCACTTTATTTTGCTGACCTTGACAGTTTTGGGGGCTTACTGGTCAAAAGTTTGTAGAATATCCTTCAATAAGGATTCTTAAAAACTGATTTATACTTCACATACACCCTTTTAAAGTATACAATTCAGTGCTTTTGAGTATATTCACAATGTTTCCCAACCATCCCTACTATCTAATTCCAGAAATTCTGGAATACTTTGATCATTCCAGAAAGAAACCTCATAACCATCAGCAATTACTCTTCTTTCACTCCTCCCCCATCCCCTGACTATGACTAATCTGCTTTCTGTCTATATGGATTTACCTATTCTTTTTTTTTCTGAGATGGAGTCTTGCCCTGTCACCCAGGCTGGGGTGCAGTGGCGCGATCTCAACTTGAAGCAGGAGCGGCGAGAAACATCTCCAACACCGAACTAAGGAAGGAAGTGGCTTTTTATTTGGTGTGAGCCACTGCGCCCAGCAACTTCCTTCCTTTTTATAACAGAATGATATTCCATTGTGCCATGCGTAGTTTTGTGTACGTGGCGGGGGGAGGAGGTGGTTTTGAGACAGGGTCTCACTCTGTTGCCCAGGCTGGAGTGCAGTGGTGTAATCATAATTCCTGCAGCCTCAACCTCTGGTTCAAGCAATTCTCCCACCTCACCTTAGGTAGCTGGAACTAGAGGTGCACACCACTATGCTAAGGTAATTAAAAAAAAATTGTTAGTAGAGATAGAGTCTTGCTATCAGGGAGATCTTGGACTCCTGAGTTCGAGCAATCCTCTCACCTTGGCTTCCAAAAGTGTTGAGATTGCAGGCATGAGCCACTGCACCTGGCCTCGTATTTTGTTTATCCATTCATCTGTTGATGAGTGTTTGAGTTGTTTCTAGTTTTTAAGTTTGTTTTTTTTTTTTTTCTGAGACAGAGTCTCACTCTGTCATCCAGGCTTGAGTGCAATGGTGTGATCTCAGCTCTCTGCAACCTCCACCTCCCAGGCCCAAGTGATTCTCCTGCTTCAGCCTCTCACGCAACTGGGACTACAGATGCCCACCATCATGCCCAGCTAAATGTTGTAGTTTTTAATAGAGATGGGGTTTCACCGTGTTGGTCAGGCTGGACACGAACTCTTGACCTCAGGTGATCCACCTGCCCTGTCTTCCAAAGTGCTGGGATTACAGGCGTGAGTCACTGCACTCAGCCGTTTTTATTTCTTTTAGATCTACTTAGGAGTAGAATTGCAGGTCATATGGTAACTTCGGGGTTAACATTGCAAGCATTGCCAAACGGCTGTGCTGTTTTACATTCCTATCAGCAGTGTTAGAGAGTTCCAATTTCTCCACCCTCTCCACAACGCTTGTCATTGTCTTTTTAATTATAGCCCCAAGTGGCATCTCATTGTGGTTTTCATTGGTATTTCTCTAATGACTTGCAATTGTGAGTATCTTTTCATGTGCTTATTGGCCATTGGTATTTGAGAACTATTTTAATCCTTTGCCCATTTAAAAAAATATTTTTTCCTTTTATTGTTGAGTAGTAACAGTTTTTTTTTTTTTTTTGAGACAGAGTCTCACTCTATCATCCAAGCTAGAGTGCAGTGGCCTGATCTCAGCTCACTGCAGTCTCTGCCTCCTGGGTTCAAGGGTTATTCCTGCCTCAGCCTCCCGAGTAGCTGGGACTGCAGACATGTGCCACTATGCCCGGCTAATTTTTATATTTTTAATAAAGACGAGGTTTCACCAGGCTGGTCTCAAACTGCTGACCTCAAGTGATCCACCTGCCTTGGCCTCCCAAAGTGCTGAGATTACAGTTATGAGCCACCGCGCCCAGCCTAATAGTAACACTTCTTTATACATTCTGGTTACTACACTCCTATTAGCTTCATGATTTTCTCCGTTTCTCTTGGCTGTCTTTTCACTTTCTTAACGTCCCTTGAAGCAAGAATTTTTATGTAACTGTGATGAAGTTCAGTTTATTATTTCTGATTGCTTTTGTTTTAGGTGTCATATATGTATATATGTGCACATGTTTGCATGTATAACATGTATATATGTTTTCTTCTATAACAAGTGACTCATATTTTATTGATCTATTTTAAGTTAATTTTTGCACATGGTATGGTGCAAGGGTTCTGATTAGTTTTTGTAATCTCCTTTGTCTATTCTATACAGAATAGTTTTATTGCAGGTTTAGTGTCCTTTAAACACATAACCTTAAGTGTTCGGCTTGGGGATGAGTGTATACTTTGGGAAAAATTGAACTGTTGGGAGACCCATCAGGGTCTGCTAGCGTATCAGAGTGGAGTTTAGTGGCAATGTATTCTTCTCTGTATCTTTGCTCCGTAGTTGTAGGATATGCTGAATCAGGCCTATTATTAACTAACTTGAAATACCCTCTAAGGAGATGAGTGAGCCTAGTGGCAGTTCTTGGATTTTCTGTAAAGCCCAGGACACCCATTATCACTTCTCAAACTCCAAAGTAAATTTCCTAATGCATTAGAACAAACAGGAAATTATGAGGAAAGGCAGTCAGAGTTTGAAAAGAGAACACACCAGAAACAATGGAAGACAGGTCCAAGAAACTAGATGATCAAGTGCTAGTTGAGAATTGAATACAATTTTACCCCATTTTAATAATACTTATATTTAATTGCAAAAGTAATTCATAATCATTGCAAAAAGTACCAAGCACTGTATAAGTTAAAAATACAAAGCAATCTCAAATTGTGACAGCCAACAGAAGCCTAAAGAAACATGATTATAATGTTGGTGGCATGTAAGTTTGGTGTCTACAATGGAAAAAGGGTATCGGGGAAAAAAATGAGTAAATACAATAAGATATGGACATTAGTTAAAACAACAAGAATAAAAAATGAATACCCAATTCCTACTCCTGGAGGAAGTAGTATTGTAACAGTTGGTGAAGTTCTAAGAGCCAACATTTTTATGCTGTTTTTAGTCTGTACTAGGACCTGTTGTAAATAGTATTTTAGCTCGTTTAATTGTTAAGCCATTTTATAAAGTAAATGCATTGTATAAAGTAATCTGCTCATGTCACAGATTAGGAATTTAATGCACAGAAGGTTAAGTAATTTGCTCAAAGTAACATTTTTGTCAAGAGTCAAAGCTAAAATTTAAATCAAAAGAGCCTGGGTCCAAAGGCATGGTTTTCATCACTGAACTATAGTGGTGTGTATACTTTCATAATTTTTTCAGTGTATGAATAAACATACAAAATACCCTCAAATAGTTAATTTTACATTTTATTTATTTTTTTGAGACAGAATCTCGCTCCGTCACCAGGCTGGAGTACAATGGCATGATCTCGGCTCACTGCAACCTCTGCCTCATGGGTTCAAGCGATTCCTGCCTCAGCCTCCAAGTAGCTGGGACCACAGGCGCACACCACCACACCCAGCTAATTTTTGTATTTTTAGTAGAGATGGGGTTTCACCATGTTGGCCAGAATGGTCTTGATCTCTTGACCTCATGATCTGCCTTTGTCGGCCTCCCAAAGTGCTGGGATTACTGACATGAGCCACCGTGCCTGCCCTACATTTTATTTTTCGATTCACTCCCATGATCAGAGTGAACTTCCCGTGTTATTTTATGTGAATATGTATCAGTGAGCTATTAGAAATTGCAATGTTTTTATAGGTCAAAAAATTGAATATTGACAGTTTTATATTCAGCCTAACATCATTCTTTCCATCAGCCATATTGCATGTTATTGTTTATATATACATTATTTAGCCTATATGTTCTCTGTGAGGAACAGTACACAGTTTCTGAGATTTTATTATGATAAAAGTCGGCATGAATAAGTCTCTGCACACTTGGTTTAATGTAGCAGCATTGGGAACTGAGCAGTAGCTTAGAGGGTTTGGGAGGGGATTTAACCATTTAGTCCACCTCCACTCCCACCACCTCCCTTCTTAGATAATGTGCAATTGAGAAAGGGCAAAAGTGTGTAAACACTATGCAGATGCAGCTTCAGGATTATTTCCTTCCTGTTCTAGCAGTCTTTTTCCCAAGCTACAACAACATCTAAATTTTGTAGTTACCAATGCTTCTGTTATTTCTGCAGATAGAATATCGTTAGATCAAAAATCATGTTTACCTGTCAGTATTGTATGAAAGTGCCTGTTTTCCCCCACTCTAGCTATCACTGATTATTGGTAAAAATTTAAAAGTATCCAAATCTAATAGGCAAAGAAAGGCTCTCCTAATTAGTTCTTAGGTGGGGATCTAAGTTCATATTTTTGTTTTACAAAAAGTGAATAGCCAGTGTTTTTGAATTGAATGATCTATCCGTTCTGTATAGGAGAGTTTAATTATATCGCGATTTCGGAGTTGATCATTTTCACAGTTTACCCCTTCAAAATGTAGAAAGTGGAAAAAGGGAAGAAAAATCCCACCAAATTTGAACAATGTAGCATGTTTTTAGAGTTAGGGATCTTTTCTTCCGGAAGGATTTCAAGTCTGGTATATTTGCATTGATTGTGGTTATGGCGCATTTAACTTTTCCAAACCAGCTTTTCTGTACCGCACATGGGAAGACCTGAGGGTGAGTGTAAATTAGGATTGTTTGGCCAGTGGTGTGTGCAAAAATTTCTTGTAGAACCAAGAATTATTTCTTTAGTATTTTACACATTTAAAAAAATAGGTAGAGCTGTCCATTGATTCCAGGTTGCTTATGGTTTCCAGAGGCCCTTCTCAATGCAGCAGTGATGTGGAGCCTTAGGGGTGCTATAGCTGCCTCCCACCAGGCCATTCCAGTCCGGGAGGGTGTTGGGACGCCTGCACTGCGGCAGAAAAGCACGCCTGCGCAGCTGCAGGGGTGGGCTGGTGCGCATGCGCAAGCGAGGTTGTGCGCGAAGCCCGCAGCTGCGGCAGCGAGTCTCGCGCAGAGTGGAGCGGCCGCCGGAGATGCCTGACGCTTGGGTTTGAGGAGCGGTCAGTGACGCGATGGAGCGAGCAAGGTCAGCTGTGCCGGTAGCTTCTCTCAAGAGACAGCCTGGGGAGCGGCCACTTTTATTCATCAGATACTCCAAGCTCTCAGGACTGGGAATACTGTATAAACTGGGAATTTGGGCCCTAAAGTCCTTTGTTCTGGAGAACCAGATCCGGAACGTTCAGAGGGTTGCTGTTGTGCCATCCCGCCCGACGGTATACTGTCCGCTTGCTTTGGGACGCATGCCCCTTGCGCCCCCAACTGTGGTGTTGTGACAGGTCCTAAGGTCCTGTTGTGGATGTCTGCGGTGGGAAGGGCAGTGGTGATAGGGAGCATGCAGGGTAACCGCAGTGGGTTGAGGACGTGGGTGGAGGTGGTACATCGGGGTGATCGCAGTTCTGTGGAGTGAGGGTACGTGGGCGGACCGGTGCATTGGAGGTTTTGGGCAATGGTAGGTATATTGGTGTGATCGTGGCGGGGCGAAGGTACATGGAGTGACCAGTATTTATGGGGTGTTGGGTGGGGGTAGGTAAATTGAAGTGACCATTGCGCGGTGGAGCAGGGTATGTGGGGAGACTGCGGGGCAATTTGTCGCAGAGGAGGCTATGGCAGTGGACCAGGGGCATGAGTTGCGCATCTGTGGTGGGGATTTTGTTGGTGATCGCGACGCGGGGAGGGTCCGTAGGAAGTGGCTGGGAGGTCAGGGGAAGGCGGCAGTGTTGGGCATTGGCGGCGGTGGGCATGGCGGCGGTGGGCATGGCGGCCGTGGGGACTGCTGCTGTCTGGAGTGACTGAGGGATGCTGAATGATTGCTGTGGCGGGCAGGGGGCGTCACAGGGAGGAGCAGTAGCGCAGTCCGCAGCCTTTAATTTTCCTATGACCTGCGGTGGTCATCTGGTTTGCCCACCGTGGTGACGGTGCTTTTTTATTAAAACTGCGCAATGCCGACAGTGCTGCAGGGGCTGCAGAAATGCATGGAGTCCCTGCATTGTGTACTCCTTCAGGAACCCTCGCTTTTGAGGCTATAGCGTAAGAAGACAGGAATGATGTGCAGAACTTGGACTTAAAGATCTTCTGACTGATACGGCAGGTGATGCCGGAGGGGTGCTCTTTTTTTGCCATTGTTTTTCTCTCTTAGGAAGCAGACATTGGAAGGCTCTGTTGAAACAGCCTGGGGTCTGTGTTGCGTCACAGCCATTGTGCTGCTCCTTCAAGATGGCCGACGCTGCAGCGGCTCGGATCTGCGCAAGCGCAGCAGGGTGGGGGTGGCCGCCGCCTCCCTGGAGAGCTGCCAGTGGGGAGGGGGCGGCTTGTGTGTGTTCGCTCAGTTTCTGCTGTGCTGGTACCTTCTCCAGGGTTCAGTAGTGAGGAGAGGAGGCAGGCCAAGGTGGGTGGCTGCCCCTTCCCCAAAGGGTTGCTTGGGGAAGGATGCAGGTTGGGCAGACACAGCAGAGGTAATAGCCACCTCCACCTGCAACGGGGCGAGATGGAGGAGGGGGGACAGGGGAGTGGGGGTGTATGCTTATGCAGCCTTTGCCTGGAAGAGATGGCAGCCCTCCCCTTCACCTGGCTGACAAAAGCAGTTGTTCCTTTCCCGTTGTGGCGCAGTAGAGGGGGGAGGAGGGAGATGGGTTGGCGCAGGCTCCGCCTAGCAAGCTTGGCAGCTGCCCCCTACCCACGGTGCCTCGGTAGAGGACTGGAGGGGAATGTGGCTAGAAGCCAGGGATTTGTACCATCTCCGCCTGTGTGGGATGGCAGCTGCACTGGGCTCCTGCTTTTCTGTTCTGCTGTGAACTGGAGTGGTGGGGTTCTGGAGGTCATCAAAGGTGCCGCCACCCCAAGACCAGCTGTGCTGCTTCAGGAAGCTCCATTAATGGTAGAGATTTTAAATTGGTTTTCTGACTCCCTAGAAAATCCTATCTGTTTATTTTTGTAGTTCCTCTTTTGGTTGTATTATGCGCTCATTCTCCATTTTCAAAGTGGATTTGTTAACCCCTTTTTAAATTCGCTGTAGTCTTTGATTTCCACTTAATACATTTGATAAATGTCACCATTTAAGAGTCACTTGTCCTTCTTAATTTCTGGATAGTCCATTCTGATGCGCTGCGTACTTTACTTAAATGGGTTGGGGGAGAGGGCATCATGGCTCTTCCCAACCAAGGTTGAAAGGTATTTCAAACACTGGACCTCTTCGTCTTTTGGGAGCTGAAAGCTGCAAGCAGTGTTTGCTCAAAGAGGAGAAAAGAGAATAAGAAAAGTGGATACAATCCTATTGGGGTAGGGTTGTGGTTGGGATCAGAGTTACTGTCTTTTCTTGAATTTTTTAATTAAAGATCATTTTTGAAGTTGGAGCCATGAAAATGTGGTGAGAAAGGTCAGTGAATAAAGTAACTGCTTTTTTATTTTCGTCCTTTTTAAAAAAAATAATTTTATTATAAGGATTTTGTCTTACTTTACAGGATTTTCATGTGGTTACCTTTATTGTATTTACATTTTCCCTCTGTCTCTCATACCTGGTATGTCTTGTTGCACTGAGTTGTAATTAACAGAAAAGTTAAATCTACGATGCCTGAAAAGCCTTGTTCTGGAATAATCTATTTTTGGGTAGTTTTAAAAATAGCAGGGATCTGGGATTTTACATGATATTAATAATTTACCCCTTTTTTTTCCTGCTTGTACCAAAATAGTACTTCAAATACATGTATTTCTTGGTTTAACTTCGTTTGTCTATTTGCAAGCCGAATATTTAGCCTGGTCCGCCATTTTGTAGTCTTTCATTCAGGCCCATGATCCCAACATGGCGGATGCCTTTGGAAAGGCCTCTCCAAGTTTCAAGGTCTGTGTCCTACTCAGTGAGTTGGCTCCGTACCGGGGCTTTTTGGAAGCGGGGAGTGTCAGCCCTTCCTGTGATGCAGAGGAAGGAACCTTGGTTGAGAGGCCCTTATATTGTTGTCTAAGGCAGGGACTAGCTGATTTGGGTTTATTCACAGACCTTGCCTTATCTTGATTTTACAATTCTACCTGATCAGTGTGTCACTGCTGAAATGTTTTTCCCACTTATGGTTACTCGGTGTCATTATGTTTCCCCTATCCTGTTCCTTTTCCTAATGAACATTTTTGTTTTACAAAAAATTTAGTTTTTAAGGTGTCAAGGATTCCAAGATAATCTCCTTTGTCACTGCCCTCTGTTAGGTAGCTATTCTTAGGAAAAATCATTTAAGAAAGCAGGTTGTGAGTACTACCTTCAATGAGTGGGACAATGAGGTTTTAAAAATCTTATTTCTTCCATTGAAGACCTATCACTGGTCCTGTCTCCTCCGTTTTTTTGTGTGTGTGGCCCACAGCCGGAAGGCTTGAATGAGAGTACTGATTAAGGCAGCCTCTCTCCATTTTTGGATGCCAGCTGGCTCAAAGTTATGTTTTTTTTTTGTTTTTCTTTAAAGAGACCAGGGTATCCCTATGTTGTCCAGGCTGGACTCGAACTACTGGACTCAAGCTACATCGTCCTCCACCTCAGTCTCTCTGGACTATAGGAAAAGGTCACTGTGGCTGGCCCAAATTCTCTTTTTGGTAATTCTCCCCAGGTTTTGTTTTGGAGACACTGGGGCTTCTCACGTTTCTGAGGTACAGATTAGAAGGCTGTCACGTTAACTGTTATGTTTAGGAGACAGGGGTCTGGCTGTGTTGCCCAGGTTGGAGTGCAGTGGTACAGGTATGGCTCCCTGTAACCTCAAACTCCTAAATCAATCTAGACTCCTGCCTCAACCTCCCAACTGGCTGTTACTGTAGGCTTCAGGTGCTGTGCCCAGCTAATTTTTTGTGTTTTTTTTTTGTTTGTTTTGTTTTTTGTTTTTTTTTTTTGTAGAGAGAGGTCTCCCTATGTTGCCCAGACTGGTCTGGAAGTCCTGGACTCAAGCAATGCTCATGCTTAGGCCTCCAACAGTGCTGGCATTGTAGACATGAGCCTCTGTGCCTAGCCAAATTTATGTATGTTTATGTATTTATGTTTATTCTTGAGATCTTAAACTTTATAGAAAATTTAGGCAGTTAGTGATAGAATTGGGATCCCATTGCTTTTTGCTTTTCAGGTTATATATTTCCAGGTTATTACTTTCAGTATAAGTGATTTGA
>CAUYLG010021417.1:0-29785 GCA_963573385.1 Cacajao melanocephalus | reverse complement strand
GATGCATGGGGGAAAAGTCAAAGGAGAAATAGTATTTTGTGACACATGAAAATTATATGAAATTCAAATTTCAGTGTCCATAATGCTTGAGTGGAACACCGCCAGGCCTATACATTTACACTGCGTCTGTCCTGATTCCTCTCTACAACAGCAGGATTGAGTAGCTGTGACAGAGACCATATCACCTGCAAGATCTAAAATGTTTACTATCATGGCCGCATGCAACAGCTCATACCTGTAATCCCAGCACCTTGGGAAGCCAAGGCAGGTGGGTCACTTAAGGTCAGGAGTTCAAGACCAGCTGGCCAACTTGGTGAAACCCCATCTCTACTAAAAAATATAAAAATTAGCCAGGCATGGTGGCACGCTCCTGTAGTCCCAGCTACTCGGGAGGCTGAGGCATGAGAATCTCTTGAACCTAGAGGTAGAGGTTGCAGTGAGCCGAGATCACGCCACTGCACTCCAGCCTGGACGACAGAGCAAGACTCAATCTCAAAAAAATAAATAAATAAAATAAAATAAAAGAATAAAATGTTTACTATCTGCCCCTTTACAGAAAAAGTTTGCTAACCCCTACTGTAAAAGAACCTACAGTGATTCCAGGAATGCCTCTACACTGCCTCGTCAGGCCGTTTTCTGTTCCAGGAACAAGATCAGGGCCAGCAGAGTGCCTGGGAAGGGAACTGCCTCCTCCATGGCAAAGTTCAAGGGACCCCCAGCCCACGCAGTGACCAAGGCTCTCCCACACAGCTCTCGCAACAACAGTGGCAGGGCCGAGACTGCACCCACGGGATTTCAGAACAAAAAGCCTTTATCTCTCCACAAAAACAGTGTTACAAAAAGCTGCATAGCAACCGTTTCCCTTAGCAAGCAAACTAGGAGCAATTTCTGGTCTCCGAAATTCATATTTTAAAAAAAAACAACCTGGGGCCGAGTGCGGTGGCTCACACCTGTAATCCCAGCACTTTAAGAGGCCAAGGTGGGCAGATCACCTGAGGTCAGGAGTTCGAGACCAGCCTGACCAACATGGAGAAACCCCGTCTCTATTAAAAATACAAAAAATTAGCCAGGCACAGTGGCACATGCCTGTAATCCCCAGCTACTCAGGAGGCTGAGGCAGGAGAATCGCTTGAATCTGGGAGGTGGAGGTTGCAGTGAGCCAAGATCATGCCATCGCACTCCAGCCTAGGCAATGAGAGCAAAAACTCTGTCTCAAAAAAAAAAAAATACCTGGATGCTGGGCTTAATACCTAGGTGGTGGGGTTGATCTGTGTAGCAAACCACCATGGCACACGTTTACCTGTGTAACAAACCTGCACATCCTGCACATGTACCCTGGAACTTAAAACTTGAAGAAAAAAAAAGAAAAAAAAATAACCCAAACAACTATTAGTAAGGACTAGTTAAGGAAATTATCCTATATCCACATACACACACAGGCATTAGAGAGAGCAAGGTGAATTTACATGAGCAGACATGGAAATATTGATTGAGAAAAGCAATTGAAAGACATTATTATTCCGTTGTTGCTTAAAATATCTTTAGGCCAGGCATGGTGGCTCATGCCTGTAATCCCAGCACTTTGGGAGGCCGAGGTGGGTGGATCACTTGAGGTCAAGAGTTCAAGACCAGCCTGACCAACATGGCAAAACCCAGTGTCTACTCAAAATACAAAAATTAGCTGGGCATAGTGGCACACACCTGTAGTCCCAACTACTCAAGAAGCTGAGGCAAGAGAATCGCTTGAACCAGGAAGGCAGAGGTCGCAGTGAGCTGCGATCCTGCCACTGCACTCCAGCCTGGGTGACAGAGGAAGACTCCATCTCAATAAACAATTTTTTCATACCCCATCGGAAATCACCAACTTCAAAGATCAAAGGTAGACAAATCCATGAAGATGGGAAGAAACCAGCACAAAAAGGATGACATCAAAGACAAGAACGCCTTGCCCTCACCAAGGGAACACAACTCATGAGGAGGGAACAAAGCAGAATGGAGAATAAGTTTGACGAACTGACAGAAGCAGGCTTCAGAAGGGTAATAACCAACTTCTCTGAGCTAAAGGGACATGTTCTAACCTAATGCAAAGAAACTAAAAACCTTGAAAAAAGGTTAGACAAAATGCTAACTAGAATAACCTGCTCAGAGACGAACATAAATGACTTGATGCTGGAGGCATCACGCTACCTAACTTCAAACTACACTACAAGGCTGCAATAATCAAAACAGCATGGTACTGGTACCAAAACAGACATTTAGACAAATGGAACAGAACAGAGGCCTCGGAAGTAACACCACACATCTACAACAATCTGATCTTTGATAACCCTAACAAAAACAAGGAATGGGGAAAGGATTCCCTGTTTAATAAATGGTGTTGGGAAAACTGGCTAGCCATGTGCAGAAAGCTAAAACTGGACCCCTTCCTTATACCTTACACCAAAATTAACTCCAGGTGGATCAAAGATTTAAACATAAGACCTAACACCATAAAAACCCTAGAAGAAAACCTAGGCAAAACCATTCAGGACATAGGCATAGGCAAGGACTTCATTACTAAAACACTAAAAGCAATGGCAACAAGGGCCAAAATAGACAAATGGGATCTAATTAAACTTAAGAGTTTCTGCACAGCAAAAGAAACCATCATCAGAGTGAACTGGCACCCACCAGAATGGGAAAAAATGTTTGCAATCTACTCATCTGACAAAGGGCTAATATCCAGAATCTACAAAGAACTAAAGCAGATTTACAACGACAACAAAAAAAATTCAAAAGCGAAAGATATGAACAGACACTTTTCAATAGAAGACATTTATGATGCCAACAAATATATGAAAAAATGCTCATCATCACTGGTCATTAGAGAAATGCAAATCAAAACCATGGAGATACCATCTCACGCCAGTTAGAATGGTGATCATTAAAAAATCTGGAGACAACAGATGCTGGAGAGGATGTGGAGAAATAGGAACCCTTTTACACTGTTGGTGCAAGTATAAATTACTTCAACCGTTATGGAAGACAGTGTGGCGATTCCCCAAGGATCTAGAAGTAGAAATTCCATTTGACCCAACAATCCCATTACTGGATATACACCCAAAGGATTATAAATCATTCGTTATAAAGACCCATGCACACGTATGTTCATTGTGGCACTGTTTACAATAGCAAAGACTTAGAACCAACCCAAATGCCCATCAATGATAGACTGGACAAAGAAAATGTGGCACATACACACCATAGAATATTATGCAGCCATAAAAAAGAATGAGTTCATGTCCTTTTATAGGGACATGGATGAAGCTGGAAACCATCATTCTCAGCAAACTGACACAAGAACAGAAAACCAAACACCGCATATTCTCACTTACAGGTGGGTGTTGAACAATGAGAATACGTGGGCACAGGGAGGGAAACATCACATACTAGGATGTGTTGGGGGGTGGAGAGCTAGGGGAGGGACAGCGGGGGGTGGGGAAGGATAACATTGGGAGAAATGCCTGATGTAGGTGACAGGGGGATGAAGACAGCAAACCACCATGGCATGAGTGTACCTATGCAACAATCCTGCAAGATCTGCACATGTACCCCAGAACTTAAAGTACAATTAAAGAAAAAACAACAACAAGTTGAAGGAAGTCTTTTAATGACCATCTGTATACCTGCCACACAGATTGTGTGATTATGTGACTGTATTTGCTTCATCACAAACATGTCCATCTATTCATTCCCTCTGTACAGTATCTTTTTTTTTTTTTTTTTTTTAATTTAAGAACTGACACACTGAGGGAGTCACAGGCGATGTCAAGGCAATGACAACACAGCCAACTCTTGCTATGTACTCAAATTCACAGGGTTCCTGACTCCAAGCCTGCAGCCTTGGTCGGCAGCTGTGGCTCTCCTACCTGAGCCTGCATGAATTACAGGAGAGGGAGTTGCTGACAAGCAGGGTCACCATAGCTTTTTGGCAGTTCCCCTCCTCCACCCTCAAGAGTGCGGTGTAAGTGGCCATTGACACGCCTGGAGAATTCCTTCACCTTGGAAGGATGCCCACCTTTGCCTTGGAGGGCCAAGGAACCCATTCACTGGCTGAGCTGTGCGCCAGGCAGCAAACCTAGGCACCTGAGGTCTGTCTGTGACCAGAGCATGGAGCTTTTGTTCAGCAACAGGAGATGAAAGATGTTTAAAAAATACCTTAGTAGGCCGGCGCGGTGGCTCACGCCTGTAATCCCAGCACTTTGGGAGGCTGAAGTGGGCGGATCACCCGAGGTCGGGAGTTTGAGACCAGCCTAGCCAACATGGCAAAATCCCGTCTCTACTAAAACAATGAAATAAAACAAAAATGAAAATAAATTAGCCGGGCATGGTGGTGCGTGCCTGTAGTCCCAGCTACTCGGGAGGCCGATACAGAAGAATCGCTTGAACCTCGGAGGTGGAGGTTGCAGTGAGCCGAGATCCCACTGCACTCCAGCCTGGGCAACAGAGTAAGACTCCATCTCAAAAAACAAAAAACAAAAAACAAAAGAAAACAAAAAAAAAACCTTAGTAAATAAGTACATCATCTAGAATATGAGAAGATATCCCAAACAAACAGAAAGGAAAAAAATGGGGAAAAAAAAAAAAGCAGAGCGCTGGTGGGGTGGGGGCAGGGGACGCCATTGGAAATAGAGGGTCAGGAAGACTCGAGGAGCGGCGAGCTGCAGGCGGCCCCACTCGGAGGCGGCTGGGGATGGGCCCTGCAGATGGCTAACACATCCGGCAGGGGGAGCAGCCGAACAAAGGCTCCAGCGGGGCGCGCGTCTGAGCAACAGCACGGAAACCGGCAGGCTAGAGTCGGGGGTGAGGGGAGGGCAGGGAGTGGGGACAGGAATGGAACTGAGGGTCAAAGAGAAGCAGCGGGGTGGGTAGGCAACGCAGGACCTGGCATCAGCGCTATGCCTTTGCCTCTGACTGTGGCCAGTGCCAAGTTTAGAACACAGGAGACTCAAGATCCAACTTGGGTTTTAATAAGGTCCCTCTGGCTGCTATGTTGAGAAGAGACGAAAGGTAGGGTGCAAAGGGGAGGCAGAAGGTCACCTGACCAGGGCAGCTAGGAGGCAACTGTGGGGAACCTGGGGTCGGGGCAATGGATGGTAATGGATGCTAGATCTCCTTTGAAGCTGCCCACAGACTGTGCTGACGGAATGAGGTGGGGTGTGAAGGAAAGAGGAGTTAGATGACCCCACGGGGTCTGGACAGAGCAACTGGGAGGCTGGGATGGGGCTGTTTAGAGACAGAATAGGCTAGGGGAGAACCGGGCACTCATGCTGGGCAGCGGGTATCCCAACGAGAGGCAGGGACACAGCACACACATCAGTATAGAGCTCAGGATCATGGTTTAGAATGAGGATCACCTGTGATCTTTATTAGATCAGCTCCTACTCAGCGCTGGAGGCAAAAGCCTGGCCGAAATGTGTTTGAGAGAATGGGGGCGCAGTGGCATGTGCCTATAGTTCCAGCTACTCAAGAGGCTGAGGCTGGAGGATCACTTGAGCCAGGAGTTCAAGGCCAGCCTGGGAAACATATGAGACCCCATCTCTAAAATTTAAAATAATAATAATAATAAAGAAGAGAAAGAGAGAGAATGGGAGATTAACTGGAGGTAATGTCAGGGAGCACCTAAGCGCTTGAGATTTTTGTCTCGATCTTGAAAGATGAGGGAAACCTGTACGTGGTAGAGACATAATTCAAACCCAGATCAAAGGACATCCAAATCCTGCACACGGTACTGCAATTATAGAAGCTGGTGGGGAGGAGGTGGCCTTTAAGGAGGTGTATGGAGACAGGCAAGCGGGTGATAGGAAGGAGACGGGAGGAGCAGACAGGCAGCGCAGGGGGGTTCCACTGTGGTGAATGGGAATATCAGGGTGCTTTCTTGGGGTCTGGTCAGAGGCAGGGTCCCTGGGGTGGAACCCAAGCCTGGCATGTTTTTTAAAGTTCCCAGGTGATTCTACTGTGCATCCTGACGTGAGAACACAGGAGAAGCGTTGTCTAAAGGGGAGGGGGCAGACTGAAAAGTTGGGTGGAGATGGGCAGTCACAGCTCATTTCACAGGTGAGGAAACTGGAGCTAAGTGAGGTGATGTCACCTGCCCAGGGCAGCCAGATAGTGGCAGCTAGCTTCTTCCTCCCCCTGCAAAGAGAAAGAAGACAGCCCCGCCCTACAGCGGACTTTAGCCTTCTCCAATCAAGGTCCCTCCACATGCACCCACGCAACCCTGCCTCAGTCCAAGAACCCTGGCTCTGGCACTGTGAAGGACCAGGGAAGACAGTGAGGACGCTTTCAGAATAGTTTTTAATCCAAGGGTTACAACAAAACAAAAAGAATGTTTTTCTTTCACTCAAAGCTAGGCAGGAAGCATTCCAATCCACCTACGCACCATGTGTCTCAGCAGAGTTTGAGGACTTGGGGTTGTTTATTTCAGGACTACAAAAAATACAGAAAGTGGAATAAAGAGCATGAGTGCTCTGTTTTTAAATCAAGATGGATTTAATTTTCAGAAACAGCTGGGGCTCTGTGTTCAAAACTGGGCTCTACTGCTTACTAACTATATCGTCTTGAGCAAGTTACTAATTTCTCCTAGCCTCAGTTTCCTCAGCTGTAAAATGGGGATAGGTACAGTGCCTGATTCGTGGGATTACCATGAGGATCAACTAAGTTAATACCTAAGAAACCCTCAGCAAATAGGGCTGGATCCATAGGAGCCATTCAATAACTGGCAGTTTTTACTGCCACCTTTCTCCAGGATGTTGCTGTTATTTTTGATCTGGAAAGGTCACAGACAGCTCTGGGACCAGCTGGAGACACTGTGGAGGTTGTGAAACCCAGAATGAAACCAATTCTTCATCTGCCCAAAACCACATTCTGTGATGAGTGTGGAAAGCCCTAACCTCGCCCCCTTCACTTCTGACACGTGGGGTGGGGGAAGCCTGTGGTAAAAGGAAAGGCTGAAGCCCAAGGCGGGTGAATGGAGAGAGGCAAGCTGGGGATAGGAAGGAGACAGGAGGAGAGGGCAGGCAGGGCAGGGGGTTCCAGCTGGGACTTCCCAGTTGGGAGTGTTGGTGCCAAGGTTTTAGGGAAAGAAAAATAACCCTGAGGAGCTAGGTCTCTATTTTCTGAGGCTGCATTCCCAGAACAGGGCCCAGCCCACCCCCGAGGGCCTCAACTGAGCCCCTCTGTTCCCCATTGCTGTGTGATCTCCAGGGATCACTTCATCTCTCTGAGCTTCTCTGGTAAACAGGGCTAAGCCCTATCTGGCAAGGTTTGTGTAAGGAATAATTGAAATAATGGAAGTGAAAGCTGTAAAAGCACTTATGCCTACAAGAGGGTTGAGACCCCATGCCGCAGGCTGGGTGAGGACACGGAGGAGGAGGAGGAGGCCTGGCTGCCCAGATTCCCAGTCTCAGGTACAGAGAGAAGGTGGAGAACGGATGGACAGCAGCTGGCCTGACACGTTCCACTTTCCCTTATTACCACCCTGTGCCCAGGCCTCCTAGGAAGTGGGGGAAAGATAGTGGCAGCTCTGGCAGGCACCAGGCCCAGCCTCAGTAGCCTAAAGGTCATGGGAATCCTGGAAAAAGAAATAAACTCATCCACCCTCCCAGGCATTGACCACATTCTCCTACAGGGCCCTCTACTCACCCCCACCACTACCACCAAGCACTACTGGGGGTTTTCACTTGTTACCTTGAATCCTTAGAAGAGCCCCAAGTTACCGATCAAGAAACTGAGCTCAGAGATGGGAATTAACTTCCCTAAGGCCTCGCAGCTCTCCTAAAAGCAGCACCAGGATTCCACTGCAGATCTGCCTCCACTTAAAGGTGAGGTTCTTCCCACTGCACCAAGTAATTCACACCAAGGTACTGACATTCAACAACTGTGCTCCCACGGCAAAACCGGCCTCTGCCTCCCCGCACTCTCGGCCTGAAATGCCCTTTTGCTGTTCACCTGGAAGATTCCTACTCATTCCTCGAGATGGGCTCAATGTGTCCACTCCTCAATGTGTCTCCTGAAGCCTCAGCAAAGCAAGTTGCTGCTGTGCCTCCACAGCCAAGCCAGAGCCCTATTATTGGATGACTGTCATTGTTTAGCCTGACCTGTGGAAAGAAGTGATCAGTTTCCATGCCCAGGCCGCCAGCAGTCCAAGGGCCAGGATTCCGCTTCACCAGCATCCAGCCTGGCACTTACAATGTCCTCAGCAGAGGTTTATGGCCAGGAGGGATGCACGGCTTCCTCTTCGAGCCCCTCGCAGCCTGTGGCTGAATAAGGATGAAACCCTGCAAGGCCTGAAGCCCCAGTTGCTATTTAAGAAGGGTCCTCTTCTCTTCTCTTCCCTCCCCTTTGCACCTTAACTAGTTCCACAGAGATCCATCAGAACATCAAGCAAACTTAGATCACAGAGCAGTCCATGAAGGAGTCTAGACTCACAGAACATGGAATTCCTCATATTATGGAGCCTCAGTTTCACTTTGCGGTTTCGTCTCCTCGGCAGCAGCAGCTCAACAAGCCACAGATTTGAGGATGGGACAGGTGGAGGGGGAAAGGGAAAGCCTCCCCACCCACTCGTTCTAGCAAATTTGGAACACAGAGAGGAGAGAAATAACACAGCAGGAGGCACCACAAGCTGAACTAAAGGGCTCAGGAAACTGCGGACACAGCCTCTTCCAGCCCCAGGAGGGTCCTGGGAGCTGCTTCAACAACCACTAACATTTGTCAGACCCAAAAAAAAGCCCATAGCGGGGAAGCAAGAGCTGTCCTTCCCCACTGTAGACAAACAGGAGCAAGTTTTCTGTAGAGGACAGCTTTGTTCTGGGTTTTTGTTTTTGTTTGGGTTTTTTCTGCAGGGTCTCACTGTCACCCAGGCTGGAGTGCAGTGATACACTCACGGCTCACTGCAGCCTCGACCTCCAGGGGTCAAGTGATCTGCCCACCTTGGCCTCTCAAAGTGCGGGAATTACAGGCATGAGCTACCACATCTGGCCCAAAGGGAATTTCAAAACAATAAGAAAACCTACCAAAAGTCGATCTGCCTTTTATTATTACCATGTGCTGGCCATTTTAAACCATGTCCGTGATAAAATACCACTCCCCCAAAAAATGTCTTATTGGTCTAAATTCTAATTGTTGCAGTTATCATTGAGAGTTAATCATATACATATGAGCCTTCAATTAGCACATTTTATTTCTTATTCTTCTAAAACTTTTTTCTTCTACATGGAGGTTAAATCAGAGAACACGCAGTTACAGTCGGTTCCTGAAACACACAGATTCAGCCACAAGTTCTGTTCAGCAATCAGCTCCTAAAGGCTCAGAATAATTTGAACTCATTTCATACAGTTTATGTAGCCAGTCTCTTTGGTCCTACATTTTCCTGTGTTTCAGTATAAAACAGCCTGTCTCCTAGTGCCAAAAGAAACGGAAAGAATGATGTTTGAAAGCCTGGGTGATTTTTCACCATTTCTAAAGCAATGGATTAAATAAATGTCAAGGTTCACTATCACTCAGCCATTTTCTCTGATTTTTGCAGAAGAAAAGCTTGGGGAATTTTGCCAAATAAAACTAAAATGTATGATGAATTGTCTGGTGAAGATTTTGTTGTTGTTGTTTCATTTTTAGAGATGGGGTCTTGCTATATCACCCACGGCAGCTTCAAACTCCTAGGCTCAAGTGATCCTCCCACTCTGGCTCCCAAAGTGCTGGGATTACAGTTATGAACCACTGCACCCAGCCTGTCTTAGAAAAATGTTTCTAACAAGGAGACATTGAAACTGCTAGAACTGATTAAAGAAAAAAAGACCTAGGCAGTATTGCAATATCTGGAATTTATCATGAAATGGGATTTTTATAAATCTCTCCCAAACTAATCCCAATGTTTAAGGCTTTTCCTTTGTCTATTTTTATATGAAAGCAGCTTTTGAAATTAAAATTAATAAAAAGTGTTCTTCAACCAACTGTGAGCAAAGACGGACTTGTAAATATAGCTCCCCTGAATACTGAACATGAATATGCAAAGAAGATCGATTTGAATCAATGTCATGGCCAAGTTGTCAGAAGTTTCCAAAACAGAAATTGTAGTGTTATTATTATTCACCACTGATACCAGCCTATATGTAAGAATAAGTTTTTCCTTTTTCCAAAAATACATTAATGTGAATACAACCTACTAATCCATTACTTTTTCCTGCTTTTGTACTATCACATTTACTTTATTTTTCATTTTTAATTTTTTTACTGTCATGATTACATATATGAGGTTCAATAAAAGAAAATGTTCTCTGTGTTTCTTTCTGGACATTATTACTATTCATTGCATGATTATTGCTAAAAAATAATGTCAGCTAGAGGAGAAGGATATTAAAACATGACCACTCGGATGGGTGTGGTGGCTCACGCCTGTAATCTCAGCACTTTGGGGGCCGAGGGGGGCGGATCACAAGGTCAGAAGTTCAAGACCAGCCTGGCCAACATGATAAAACCCCGACTCTACTAGAAGTACAAAATTTAGCTGGGCGTGGTGGCGCCCGCCTGTAGCCTAGCTACTCAGGAGGCTGAGGCAGGAGAATCGCTTGAACCCAGGAGGCAAAGATTGCAGTAAGCAGAGATTGCACCACTGCACTCCAGCCCAGACAACAGAGCGAAACTCTGTCTCAAAACAAAAAAATTAAAAAGTGACCACTCCAGGTGTCAAATATGCCAGATACACCCTGACACCAGGCAAAACTCCTTTTTTTTTTTTTTGGAAATGGAGTGTCACTCTGCTACCCAGGCTGGAGTGCAGTGGCGTGATCTCAGTTCACTGCAACCCCCCATCTCCTGGGTTCAAGTGATTCTCCTGCCTTAGCCTCCGGAGCAGCTGGGCCTACGGTTGCTCGCCACCACGCCGGGCTAATTTTTTGTATTTTTAGTAGGGACGAGGTTTCACCATATTAGCCAGGCTGGTCTCAAACTCCTGACCTCTTTACATGGATTGAGATAATAACAACAATGAATTATGGTTGAGCACTCAAAATGTGTTCTGGGCATTGTTCTGGGCATTTCCTGAGTATTAAGTGATACAGTCTTCACTCTGGGTAACAGTGGATTTGAACTTGATCGGGCTCTCACAGCCAGGTGCTCAACACAAGGTGGGTCCACCTCCAAATCCTGTCCTCAGAATCCCTCTGCTGCTGTCCGGCTAGGCGGGAGGGAGGCAGTTGCCAAGCACAGTTAGGATTTCCCAGCCCGAGGCTGGGAAAGAGGAAAAGCCATAGCAAAAAGCCATAGCAGTCTGCTGGCAGGGCTGGTCATGGGATGCGTCAGCTGACACAGCCCCCAAGGCCTGTCCGGGTGTCCGGATGTGGCTCCGGAGGGCAACGCCATTCGAACCTCTGCGGACAGACCTGCCTCCTGGCCGCCTCCCTCCCGAGGGTCCCGCCTTCCGCTGGACGCGTTTCAGGCAGGGCGCCCCCACACTGGCCCCCGCAAGGACGCGCCCTGAGACCACTCCAACCAACAGGCGCGCGCCGACCCGCAGCTGACAGAGGTGTGGGCCCCACGTCCTCCTCTCCCAGAAGCGAGAAGTCAGGTTCTGAGACGAGTCCCAACTCACAAGGGGCTCCCACCACACCCGCCCCGCCCCGCCCCGCATGCACTTACAATGGGCGCACGCATCTTCTCTCTCGCGGTGTGGACCCTCAAGGTCAGGCTCGAATTCGCGGCGTAGGTGTCTGAGGCAGGGGAAGCAGGGATTCACTGTCATTAACAGGAAACTGCGTCCCCAGACCCCGGGAACGGCGGCCTCTGGCGGGGAGAGCGTGCGAGGCGCTCCGCGGACCCCGGAAACAACCACCTGGTTCCCTTTTACAACTTTCTCCCTGGGGCCCAGCGGCCGCCCAGGAGGCCCCAGCTGCCTGCGGGCGGCTCGGCCGACTCGTCTACACCCACCCCACCCAATTTCATCTCTTCCTAGCGGACGAGGAGCAGCATCCCAGGCAGCACCTCGCCCGGCCTCATCAAAGCACCCTTCCAGAAAGACCCGCTCCACCCACCTCGCGGACTCGGAGGCTGCGCGGCCGCCCCAGCAATGGGACCCGGACTAATGGCCGCAGAGGCCCCGCCAGCGTGAGGTCACCTGGCCCCTCCCCGCACCGCCGGCTAATGAGAGGCTCGCAGAGGGCCCGGCCCTGGCCCTGGGGACCGCTGGACGCGCGTGCCCCCACCCCCGGCACCGCCTCTTCCCGCCTCACCCCTGCCTTACGCGGCCAGCTTCCAGGAGTGGTAGACACTTGACCTCTGCACACGCATCACGCTGCAGTCTCATGATCAATTTACCTTCGCCTTCGCCCAAGAATGGGCTTATAGATTAAAAACTGAAGGAGTTAAAAATGTACCACCGTGGCCTATAGACGGTTTTGAATTAAAGGCATTTAAAAATCAGCAGGTGCAAGAAGATCCCTTTTCTGTTTCTTAAAAGCAGATGAAAGTCCCATGATGAAGGACACCTTCCCTATACTAGAAGAAAAAGCAGCATCCTTATCCTTAAAGAGAAGACGTTGAGACGGAAAGAATTCTGTACACCTTGTTGAAATGACTTTTTTCATTTTTTACTTTTTTTTTTTTTTTTTTTGAGACAGTCTCACTCCACCCAGGCCGGAGTGCAGTGGCGCGATCTCGGCTCACTGCAACCTCCGCCTCCCGGGTTCAAGTGAGTCTCCTGCCTCAGCCTCCCCAGTAGCTGGGATTACAGGCATGCACCACCAGGCCCAGCTAATTTTTGTATTTTTAGTAGAGATGGGATTTCACCACGTTGGCCAAGCTGGTCACAAACTCCTGGCCCCAAATGACCCGCCTGCCTCAGCCTCCCAAAGTGCTGGGATTACAAGCGTGAGCCACCGCAGGTGGCCCATTTTTGTACTTTTTAGTTGACAAAAATTGCATGTATTAGTCACGTTCAACATGTTGTTTTGAAATATGTATACATTGTGGAATAACTAAATCGAGTGAATTAACATATGCATTACCTCACATACTTCTTTTGTGGTAAGAACACAAAACCTCTCAGTAATTTCCAAGAACATAAGTACATTGTTATTTACTATAATCACCACGTTGTGCAATAGATCTAGTGAGCTTATTCCTCCTAATGGAAATTTTGTACACTTTGACCAACATCTTCCCAACTGAGGCAGACAGATCACTTGAGCTCAGGAATTCAAGACCAGCCTGGCCAACCATGTCTCTACTAAAAATACAAAAATACAGGTGGTGGGTGCCTGTAATCCCATCCCAGCTATTCAGGAGGCTGAGGCAGGAGAATCACTTGAACCCAGGAGGTGGAGGCTGCAGTGAGCCGACATCATGCCACTGCACTCCAGCCTGGGCGATAGAGCAAGACTCTGTCTCAAAAAAAAAAAAATGGGGCATTGGTGATACTGTATAATGTATAAGAATACATTAGCCAGACATGGTAGCTCACATTTGTAATCCCAGCACTTTGGGAGGCTGAGGTGGGTGGATCATGAGGTCAGGAGTTCGAGACCAGCCTGTCCAATACGGTGAAATCCCATTTCTACTAAAAACTACAAAAATTAGCCTGGCGTGGTGGCACACACCTGTAGTTCCAGCTACTCAAGAGGCTGAGGCAGGGGAATTGCTTGAACCTGGGAGGTAGAGGTTGCAGTGAGCTGAGATAGTGCCACTGCACTCTAGCCTGGGCGACAGAGTGAGACTCTGTCTTAAAAAAAAAAAAATTCCCCAAAGAGAGAGCAACAAATGAAATGATGCTTGTAAAGGCTGAGCCCGACGTCTGGCATGTGGTAAATCCTCGGATAAGACATGGTGGCTGTTATTACCATGAGAATAGATATGTGCCCATTAATATCACATGATCTTCACCAGCTTTCTGACAAGGAGAGTCAAAGGCAATATAAATACCAGAGCTTTATGTGTGTTATCACTCATCAAACAAATTACGGAGCATGCTGAGCCAGTGACTGACTGTAAGATCATCCAAACCCAGGATGCACAGGTTCAGTTTTGAGGCAGCCAGGCTGACTTCTGCCTTTCCTCACCCTCTGCTTCCAGAAGCACCCAGATATCACCTCCCTTATCTTTTCTTTTCCTGTCGCTGTGCCAGAAGAAAAGAAAAGCAAAACAAAAAGCATACTGGGAAAGGGGAGCAGTACTGAGGGCTGTGTATTTTCGCTTCTCACACAGTTCTCAAAAGAGGAGCTCTGTAAGAAAGGCCCCAGGACTTACTGACAAACTGCCTTATGATGCCACACCATCACCAACAAGACAGTCCTTACCACAGCACAAAGCGGGCGGACAAGTGGACTGTGATGCCAGGATCCAAAGTTTCCAGGTGTTTCTGCATTTCACAGCTGTGAAGCCCCATTCTTCTTGCAACAAGGGGGAAGCTTTTTTTTTTTTTTTTTTGAGACGGAGTCTTGCTCTGTCACCCAGGCTGGAGTTCAGTGGTGCAGTCTCAGCTCACTGCAACCTCTGCCTCCCAGGTTCAAGTGATTCTCCTGCCTCAGCCTCCTGAGTAGCTGGGATTACAGGCCCGCGCCACCAAGCCCAGCTAATTTTTGTATTTTTAGTAGAGATGGGGTTTTGCAATGTTGGCCAGGCTGGTCTTGAACTCCTGACCTCAAGTGATTCACCCACCTTGGCCTCCCAAAGTGCTGGGACTACAGGCATGAGCCACTGCACCTGGCCAGTTTTTTAGTATTTGTAATTTGTCCATTCTCTTCCTTCTGATGAGGATAGATGGATCTTCCAGAATACATTGTTTTGCTGACTCTTTGAGGAAGAATAGTTGAGCAAGAGGGAGAAAATGGCAGAGATGAATTTGGTGTGCAGGCCTAAAAGACCCAGTGGGGAGTCTCAGCAGGTGGGGTGACACAAAAGAAGGCCAGGGCAGGAGAAAGGGTATGAGGGTGAGAAGAGAAAGTGAACAGGGAAACTGCATTTTTTTTTCTTTTAGTGAAACTGCATTTAAAGGGAAGCTGTTAGCAATGCCTCTTTGCACACAAGGAACAGAATCCACAAATTTCACATGACAACATTCGAAATAAGAGTATGTCTTAGGGAAATGTGCTCCATCAGCCAGCTGAACACAGGGTTTTCACAGGTGCAAAACAAGTAACTGCCAATTTTGATAGTTTGCTCTGACCAGAGAACTCAGGCTTTTATAAAAGAAAAGGAAAGTGAAGCATAACTTCCTTCTGAATCCCCTTTAAAACCCAAGTCCTACTGAAGAGGAAAGAGAACAAATAAATCCCTGTTGAAATGCCCTGAAGAGCTTCCACTGCCTAAATGTGCAGCATAACCATCTCTACCTTCTCTTTAAAAAACATTCCAGAAAGCCAGGCACGGTGGCTCATGCCTGTAATCCCAGCACTTTGGGAGGCCGAGGTGGACAGATCACGTGAGGTCAGGAGTTCGAGACCAGCCTGGCCATCATGGCAAAACCCCACCTCTACTAAAAGTACAAAAATTAGGCGGGTGTGGTCATGGGTGCCTGTAATCCCAGCCACTCTGGAGGCTGAGGCAGGAGAATCATTTGAACCAGGGAGGCGGCGGTTGCAGTGAACTGAGATTGCACCACGCACTCCAGCCTTGGTGACAGAGCAAGACTCTGTCTCAAAAAAGAAAAGGCCAGGATCACGAGGTCAGGAGTTCAAGACCAGCCTGACCAAGTTTCTACTAAAAATGCAAAAATTAGCTGGGCGTGGTGGCACACACCTGTAATCCCAGCTACTCAGGAGGCTGAGACAGGAGAATCATTTGAACCTGGGAGGTGGAGGTTGCAGTGAGCAGAGATCACACCACTGCACTCCAGCCTGGCAACAGAGTGAGACTCCATCTATAAATAAATAAATAAATAAATAAAATTCCTGAACCTTTAACTTAGGAAATTTCCAGGTTTCCTGTCTCTCATTGTCAATGGCCCTTGTTAAATGGAATTGGTTAACTGTGGTGGATTATTTGGTGACTCTGTGTGATTATGGTGGAGCTGTCAGTCATAGTACATGATCATCACTCTGACTACAGACACCTGCAACCTAGATCTGCTGGTTATGATGCCTCAGGCCTCAGGCTACAGTGTTGACCATGGAAGGAGCATGACTCAACCCAAACAATTCAGAAGCCTTCTCTGGGATGGAGATATACAAATATATTTTCATAGGTAGCTAAAAAAAAAAAAGCCTCTTTCCTCAGGGAACATTAAAGTGGATGATATCAGCCTGGAACCACTGGTGCCTGTACCCCCCTGGGGCATGGAGGAAACCCGTCTGCAACAGCAGATAAATAGGTCACTGAACCCTGAAATAAAAGCCCTGTTGACATTTGAGTTCCTCGAGTGCCTCATGTTGTCAGTTTTGCCCCTGTATGTCCAATTGCAAGAAATGATTTCGATTAATTAGAGTTGGACTTGTCTTTTGCAAAGTGATATATGGTAATCAAAAGCAAGAATGTCAATGAGCCAAAGACAAGCCCGTTTGCTTGACTGCTCCCCATCCATACAGGACTACATTCCTCACCCTGGTCTTTCCTTCTCCCCAGCTTATGCTGATGAAAGCATCTACATCGATGGTGGTACCCAAGTGCTGAATCTTTGTTTTCACCATACTCTTCACATCATCAGCCTCTGAGTTTGCCCCTTTCCTGCTAAACTCTGATGAACTCAAGGGCAGCACCTGACACATGATCACTATCAGGGATGGGTAGTTGCATGGACAAAGACTGCTGATCCCACCCAGTGTTTCCAACGAGGGAAGAAATCTTTTTACTGTAGGGCTAAATGGGGTACGTCTAGCTATTAGCCAATATTTGAGAAGTTCAATTAAATCTCCCCACTGTGTCCAAGGTCATCAGTGAAAGAGAAAGCTCTAAGTAGAGCTTTACCTTCCCTGCCCCCACCCTTAAAGAGAAACTGTTTAATCAGCTGGCTCCAGATGGGACAACCAAATGGAAGTGCTACAAATTCAGAGGTCTTCACAAGTCCACGTTGCTGTAAAAAAAATTTGCGCTTATTTTTTTAAGAGACAGGGTCTTGCTCTGTTGCCCAGGCTGCAGTAGTGACGTGACCATAGTTCACTGCAACCTCGAACTCCTGGGCTCAAGTGATTATCTTGCAGAGTAGCTAGGACTACAGGTGCACATGACCATGTCTGGCTTTTTTATTTTGTAGAGACGGGTAAAAGGTGTCTCCATGTTACCTAAGCTGGTCTCAAACTCCTGGGCTCAAGCGTTTCCCCCACCTCAGCTTCTCAAAGTGTTATGATAAGCCACCACACCTGGCCCTGGTGCTCACTTTTAAGCAACCCTGCCAACAATAGAGCCTTCTCCAGGAGTATGCTAGTAAAATACTAGTTCAGTATCGTTTTGTAGGACAGAGGAAGCTAACTCAAACCACACTGCCACTACTCCCTTTGACACGAGGTTATCAAATCAGTTAGAAGTCTTATTCACTTTGCCAAGCCAAACTGTTTCACAGAACCTCCCATATTAAAAAAAAGAGAGAAAGAGAAAGAAAACACAAGATAACATGATGTTGTGATCTTTATTTCATTAAATGATCTTACAAATTGGAGTAAAACAGGAACATGCTTTTAATATACTAATAGCATAATCTCAGACCATTGCACTTTTTTAAAACTATATTAAATTGTAAAGCCACTCAAAGGCAAGGCATCTAGCAGAAAGTACTTTTAACAATCATTTTTTAACAGAAAAAAGAAACCTGAGGAAAATTTGTGTATGTACAAGATTAGTATTAACTCCTTTAAGGCTTACATCCATGACAGCATGTACCCAATTAAAAAGCTTTGAAAATCAATGCTACCTTCCCTTGCTCATAAAAATACTACATTTAAACTTGAGTTCTGGCACATGAAATTCCTTCCCAAAGAAAAATGCCTTTCAAAACCTTTCTGTCCTAGATCTGTTTTGCAAAGTTTCTGATATGGGGTACTTAGGTCACTAATAACAGAAGTTATGATCTTGTCTTCCTTCTTGTTCATTATTTTTATTTGTGGCTCAATGTTTCCTGTATGTGAAAGATTTGGAGGTTCAAATCACAGTGCTGAATTTTACTTTTTAAAAGAAAAACTAAAAAAATCCTAATTACATCTGTTAGAAAATAGGATACTTGTACATTCGTTTTTCAGAGAAGGCACTAAGACAACAGAGAAAAACAGCTGCAAGGAGCTTAGATAATCCTCTGAATTAGAGGCATCCTTACTACTTCTAAACACAGAAAACGCCTGGTGATTGTACCTGGCCAGAAACCACCTATTCTAAACCTCAGGTAAAAAGTGTCCACTTGCCTCCAGACAATAGAGAATTGTACCTTCTCCTTGGTACTTCCCATTCAATGAAGCAGCCTCTCTCTGTGGCCTCTGAACCACTGTTTATAAAAGTGATGATTCCAAGGTCACAGCCCATACCAACTGAGGCAATCTCTAGGGTACAAAACTGGGAATCTGAACTTTTTAAACAAGCCTGCTAGGTAAGTCTTATGCACTCCAAGGTAGATGAGAACCACTACCCAAAACATAGGTACAACAGGACTTACAACATAAGAAAAACAATTCAACTGCAAATGTTCTTTTACAATGAGCTTCTTAATGTCATTTTTAAAAATTAATCCACAAATAGTTTGTATTTTCATAACTGAAGCTTGTCTTCATTATGCCCTTATCTCTTGACTAGAATTTTGTTAGATCAAAAATGTGTCAGCCAGAATGACGCAGCCATGTTGGCACCTTGAGATGGAACATCAAATCATCCTAAATTACATTTCAGTAGTTCCAGGGAAGAAAAAAGTTTTATGAAGACTCTCATATGTGACATCATTTTTTAAAAAGAACCTAGGAAAAAATAAAACTATTTGCTTTATTGCTTTTGCCTGGACTTCTTGATTCAACCTACTTTGCTATAAGTCATACATACATACTTACTCAAACTCACCCTATCCAAGGCACTTTTTTTTTCCTGAGACAGAATCTCGCTCTGTAGCCCAGGCTGAAGTGCAGTGGTGCGATCTCGGCTCACTGCAACCTCCATCTCCTGGGTACCGGTTCAAGCAATTCTCCTGCCTCAGCCTCCCGAGTAGCTGGGATTACAGGCACGCCAAGGCACCATTTTTATAAGCCAAGTAGAACACTGTGTGTGATCCAGTAGTGAAACTGATCACCAGTACAAGGCAGTATTTTTGTTTGTGTCTGTTTGACCAAAGCACTTTACTTCATGCAAGAGAAAAAATAAAGCAAAACAAGCCCAGGTGCAGTGGCTCACGCATGTAATCCCAACACTTTGGAAGGCTGAGGCAGGCAGATTACCGAAAGAGATGAGACCAGCCTGGTCAACATGGTGAAACCCCATCTCGACTAAAAATACAAAAATAAACGGGGTACATGCCTATAATCCCAGCTACCTGGAAGACTGAGTCAGAAGAATTGCTAGAACCCAGGAGGCAGAGGTTGTAGTGAGCCAAGATCACACCACTGCACTTCAACCTGGGCAACAGAGTGAGAGTCCATCTCAAAAAAAAAATAAATAAATAAAGAGAAACAATATTCACAGGCAATTTTACCAAATATAAAAGAAGTGTTAAAACATAAACCTCCACAGAACATTTCTTGGTATACTATGAATATAAGGCATGACTCAGCCGGGCGGGGTGGCTCATGCCTGCAATCCCAGCACTTTGGGAGGCTGAGTTGGGTGGATCACCTGAGGTCAGGAGTTTGAGACCAGCCTGGCCAACATGGCAAAACCTCGTCTCTACTAAAAATACAAAAATCAGTTGGGCATGGTGGTGTGCACCTTAGTCCCAGCCACTTAGGAAGCTGAGGCAGGAGAATGGCTTGAACCCAGGAGCCAGAGGTTACAGTGAGCCAAGATTGCACCACTGCACTCCAACCTGGGTGACAGAACGAGACCTCTGTCTCAAAAAATAAAATAAAAAAATAAGGCATGACTCTGAAGGTGTTTTCTCATCATACTTAGTAGTTTGTCTCATTTCATCTACAAGCCAATCTTACAGAAAGATTTCTCAGTGAAAGAATGAAAACTGATTCTATTATTTTTACTATAAGCAGCTCACTGAAATTATTTTTTCAAATTGTCAACACAATTTCTCCTGAAATATTTTAATAGAAAATTTCAGAAGCTTCTTTTGATATATTCATAGGAATGAGTTCCACATGTTGTTAGGAATGTGCAAAATTTAAAATGCCTGCATGGAAAGTGGCAGAGCAACAAACACTACACAAACACGCACAGTCTGAGCTTCTGAACCACAAGTGAAAGGTGAGAGAAGTAAAAGACATTATTTTTAACCTGGTTATAAATCTCCCCAGGATGATTTATAGCCATCAATGATAATGCATCTTTTATTGAAAAAGTTGATATAAAATCATCAATTTACTGCTGAGAGAAAAGAGCCCAAAGAAAACTCTGAAGAACGCTCACTGAGAAAACTTTATAAACACTTTCCAGAAGCAGAACTGAGGAAAAAAAAAAAAAGGTGAGGGGCACTTTCTCTGGATAATTAAACCAAGATGCCTTTATAAGACCAAAACAGAAATGGTGAATTTAAATAGTAACTGAATCTTAGGATTTCATTAAATCATACGTTATCTTTTTTTAAAGTGACCTAATACTTTAGTATTAGAATGAGTTTCTGACACATCACTCCTTCACATCATTAAAAGTAGGACCACTTTTGACAATTATTCTGAAATCTATAAATTTACTTATAGAATGTATTAAATGCTAAGTATCTCAATATTTATAGAGCCTGCTAATAAGTATGAACTTTCAAAGAGATAAGAGGTCACCTGAAACCTGAAAATGCACCAACATTTCAGAAGCAAGCTTTCAAGTTAACAGTCAAAGCTTGGCATTACTGATAAATGCAAGTAAACAAGCAGAAAATTTTCTAAAGTGTTTATAGCAAGTGAATAAAACAGCAAGAACTTCAGGGAAAGACGGCATATAAATATGAATATAATATACTAGGAACTTAGGACTTACAAAAACACTTGAGTGGTAAAGTCTCAAAAGAAAATTCTTTGATAAACAGATTACATGCTAAAAGGGACTTTCTTTTTTTCTACCTTTAGTTCATACTTCATGTATATAAAATTTACACTCAGATCTTACCTTCATGTACATAATTGCCTTCATGTATATAAAATTTACACTCTTACCTCTCTCCCATAACAAAAGTTAAATTAGCTCAGAAATTAAGGCTTATATACCTCAATGTTTATATAAATACTTGCAGGCAAGTTTTAAGAAGTTTTAAAATCCACAATAATTCCAAAAGGAAAAGCAACTAACAGATAAAACTTTTTATCTCCTAATCAAGGTAAATAGAAAAAAAAAAAAAAACTCTTAGATACTTCTAGATATTGTTTACATTTGGGTAGGACTTTGGTCCTTACTAAGCCAAAGCTATCTTAAAGCTACCAGACTAGCCAAAATGAAATTAAATAGAAGATGATTCACTAAATAAAATGGGTTAATTTTAGCTTCATTATTAAGAACATTAGACAGGACAGAGAATGCAAATTAACATTCTGAATGAAGATCTTAAATCAGGTTATTTATTAATTGCTAAGCCACATGAAATTAGACATCAATTAAAGGCAGTAATATTTGGTAATATCTTCCCTCTAATCCATAACAAAATTCCATTCTTATGCAGAACTCTCAAAAAACAAAACCTCTCAAATGACTATTACAAGAGTTGTGTACAACATACATACATATGTAAACCTACAGTGAACCTGACCAAGGCACAAGTTCAAGTGACTTATCAGAGGTCACACAGTTCATTTAAAGTATCTAGCTCATTCCTTTTATTATGAGCCACTCTGGCTTTTCAAGGCACGTTTGCCTCTTTTTCTAGAAAGAAGCTACAGGGACCCCCAAAAAAAAGAAATAGACCAAGTTACAACAAAAATGTCAGCCTACTGGGTAAAAAACTCACATTTCAGAGTATGGTATATTTAAATATGATATGATTTTTCCACACTATATGGCAACAGGATTCCCTACTGTAATTTTTTTTAAGAGTAATGACATCATTTTCAGTTAGTCTTTAGTTCTGATGTTTCTCCAAGTTTTGTAAACTTTTAAAAAAGGAATCCTTCTCAGCCAGGCACAGTAGCTCATGTCTGTAATCCCAGCACTTTGGGAGGCCAAGGTGGGCAGATCACAAGGTCAAGAGATCTAGACCATCCTGGCCAACATGGTGAAACCCGGTCTCTACTAAAAATACAAAAAAAATTAGCTGAGTGTGGTGACGCACACCTGTAATCCCAGCTACTCGGGAGGCTGAGGCGGGAGAATCACTTGGACCCAGGAGGTGGAGGTTGCAGTGAGCCAAGATCACGCCACTGCACTCCAGCCTGGCAACAGAGCAAGACTCTGTCTCAAAAAAAAAAGGAATCCTTCTCAAAAGAGTAAACTATAAAAGAAATGACAAGTTTCACCCCAAAATGGCACCTATGGCATCTTTCATGAGGTTATCCTCCATCCCCTCCCCATTGTGTCTGCAAAACCATGGAATCAATCTTAAAAGGCACTAAGTGGCACATAAAGAACTTAAGAGCTGCATTTCTATTTTTCCTATAGCTTCCTCCCCCATAAAGTGCACAAAGCAGAGTACTATGAAAATAGACACAGGCTTGCATCTATAACAGCAAGGAAAAGAAATGCTTCCAACAGAAATGGAAGTGCATTTAATAATTTGAAACCACAGGAGAGGTCTGCTCATTTATTACAGTGCCATGTTTTAGCTCTTCCTGGATGGTCTCAGATCTGCCTTTCCTCTGGATATGAACTTGTGGCCGTGGCAGAAACCCAGAAGTCAGAAGGGATTGGTTGTGTTCTTGTTTGATCTTCATGTTAAGATGCTATTGAGCCTTTTTATCCACAGGTGGTCTTCCAACAACTGCATCCCTCATGGCAGTCTGAGTGGAATTACCGATATGAGAAGATGCCTGCAAAAGTCCATTTATTCAATATGTAAGTTAATAAAATACAACACAGCAACAAGAAAGTAAGTCCTTGGAGATAAACTTTCCAAAACCTGTCCTCACCATCAGCATGTTACAGAAAGCAGTGGAATGAAAATGCAGGGATACAGAGAGGGAGGCTGTGGCAGCAGCTAACGCCCAAGAGAGTAAGGGGAACCTGTGCCCTGTGACTGGGGTAGGATAGGCAGTTCCTGTGGCTTCACAAGCTGCTAACCTAACTCATCTGTTTATGTTACTCAAAAAACAAATGCATCCTCTCAAAGACCTTGGACATGGACATTGACCATGTCCATGTCCAAGAGCCACTGGGTTAGTCGGGGGTGGTGGCACTCGCCTGTAACACTAGCTGCTTGGGAGGCTGAGGCAGGAGGATCACTTGAGCCCAGGAGTTTTAAGTTACAGTGAGCTAAGATACCAGCTTGTGTGACAGAGCAAGACCTCGTCTCTAAAAAAACATCTTATAGGCTGGGCACCAGTGGCTCACGCCTGTAATCCTAGCACTTTGGGAGGCCAAGGCAGGTGGATCACCTGAGGTCAGGAGTTCAAGACTAGCTTGGTCAACATGGTGAAACCCTGTCTCTACTAAACATACAAAAATTAGCTGGGCGTGGTGGCAGGCACCTGTAATCCCAGCTACTCAGGAGGCTGAGGCAGGAGAATCACTTGAACCCAGGAGAGGGAGGTTGCAGTGAGCTGAGATCGTGCCACTGCACTAGAGCCTAGGCAACAAAGACACACTTCGTCTCAAAAACAAAAAACAAAAAAAAAACAAAAAAAACATATTAATATCCAAAAAGGACAATAAAACATAAAGTCTATCAGGAAAAAACGGCCAAGGGAGTGGCCATTGCTCATGTCTTTGCCATGAAATTCTTCTAAACGAGGTATTTTACAACACAAGCACAAATATCTGCCCATTATCAACCCTCAAGCTCTCCAGCAGCACCACTTACCTGCTCCAACACATATGCAGCACCAAAATCAATAGCTCCGCCCAGCTCACGATATTGACCAGAATACCTAATGTAGCCCCAGGTGAGGAGTGCTATTAACAGCAGTCCAACCATACAGTTGAACAGCTGGGCTACAACCCCAAGACCTACGAAGCCAGTGAGGCCTGAGGCTATGTACAAAGCCACAATGCCTGTGAACAGCACTGCAGGGGTTCGGAAGGTGCTGAAGACGTTCTTGCTACCATTGTGCTTGCAGAAGTTCTCATATAATTCCTTGATTTCCTCCTCCAGCTCCTGCTGGTAACGAAAACTGAAATCCTTCCCACCCATCTTCTTGGTCTTCTTAAAATGGTCCAGAGCAAGTTGTTTGAATTCACAGTGCTTCTCCTCTAGAATGTCTGGAGATAAATAGGGTTTCTCTCCCCCACAAACCTAAAGAGAACAAAGACACAATATGTTAAAAGATCTCTTCAAAAACAAGTGCCAAATAAAACATGAGAAGATAATAAAAGTGATAGAATGTTTTAAGATGTTAACGAGATATTAATAAACTAACTTTTAAAAGATGACTAAGACCAATAAAATCGAATTTCACTTCCTCTGCAAAGCACGATTAAATAACCGGGATGATAACCGGGCGCAGTGGCTCACATCTGTAATCCCAGCAAATTTGGGAGGCAAAGGCAGGTGGATCACTTGAGGTCAGGAGTTTGAAATCAGCCTAGCCAACATGGTGAAACCCTGTCTCTACTAAAAATACAAAAAAATTAGCTGGCTGTGGTGGCGAGCACCTGTAATCCCAGCTATTCAGGAGGCTGAAGCAGTAGAATTGCTTGAACCTGGGAGGTGGAGGTTGCAGTGAGCCAAGATTGCACCAATGCACTCCAGCCTGGGTGACAGAGTGAGACTCCACCTCAAAAAAACAACAACAAAACTAAACAAAAAAAGAAATGGTAATAATTAGATGGCCCCCATTACCAGGACAACCTGAGTATAGCTTTGTTGCCTCATCACTTGAAGACACGTTAAGTAGGATCAAGTTGGGCTTTTGAAGTCAGCAACAATGCCCAGGTTATAGATATTTCAGAATAAGGCGTATGTCCTACATACCTCTTCCATGTTGTTATAATAAATGTCCTTGGCAGAGGCTGCAGCTGCTAGGTTGTTGGCTTCAGCAGTGGCCTTTTAAGAGAGAAAAATGTGAAATATAAATCCTTCCTCTTTTAACATTCTTCCACAAATAACCTAATATAAAAATCTTCTCCACTCCCCATTCTTCCTTTTTTATTAACCTTCTATTGTTTTAGATTTCCATACAGTTCAACTGATGAAATAAAATACACTTTTTCTGGCCGGGTGCGGTGGTCCACACCTGTAATCCCAGCACTTTGGGAGGCCAAGGTGGGCAGATCACTTGAGGTCAGGAGTTTGAGACCAGCCTGGCCAAAATGGTGAAACCCCGTCTCTACTAAAAATACAAAACTTAGCCAGGTATAGTGGCACACGCCTGTAATCCCAGCTACTCGGGAGGCTGAGGCACGCGAATTGCCTCAACCTAGGAGGCGAAGGTTACAGTGAGCCAAGATCGTGTCACTGCACTCCAGCCTGGGCGAAAGAGTGAGACTTTGTCTCAAAAAAAAAAAAAAATACACTTTTTTCTGCCAAATTCTCTACCAAAAAAATATGGTAGAAGTTCATATACATAAAAATATGTATTCTTATACATAAGAATCTTTAGCAAAAATTAAATCTCCAAAATTCAAGGAAAATATTATTTCCTTTGCTTCAATTTTATTTTTTAATTTTATTTATTTTTTTGAGACAGAGTCTCATTCTGTCACCCAGGCTACAGTGCAGTGGTGATCTCAGCCCACTGCAACCTTCGCCTCCTGAGTGCAAGCCACTCTCCCACCAGTACGTACCACACTTGGCTAACTTTTTAAGTTTTTGTTTTGTAGAGATAGAGTCTCCCTATATTGCCCAAGCTGGTCTTGAACTCCCAGGCTCAAGTAATCCACCCACCTTGGCCTCCCAAAGTGCTGGGATTATGGGCATAAGCCACTGCACCTGGCTCCACTGCTTCAACTTTAAGAAACAGATGTGAGTCAAAAAAAGAAAGAAGAAGAAAAAGCTGGGTGTGGAGTCTCATGCCTGTAATCTCAGCAATTTGAGAGGCTGAAGCGAGCGGATCACTTCAGCCGAGGAATTCAATACCAGCCTGCTCAACACAGCTAGATCCTGTCTCTATTTAAAAAAAAAAAAAAGGAAAAAATTATTTGCAATGTCAATCCCAGGCTCTAGCTCCCTTTATGAAAATGTTCTGCTACAAAAAAAATCAACATTTGGCAATAAATGCCCTTATGTTCAGCCTATGAAGTCAAAAATTATATGTGTTGACCGAATGACATTCTAGTTACAAATTAAAAACCTGATAAGTGAATAGTAAATAGATATGTCAGGACATGTTCCACTAAAGTAGACAACAGGTTGGGCACGGTGGCTCACACCTGTAATCCTAGCACTTTGGGAGACCGAGGTGGGCAGATCGTTTGAACCAAGTTTGAGACCAGCCTGGGCAACATAGCAAGACCACATCTCTACTTTTTTTTAATTAAAAAAATTATAGCCAGTCACGGTAGCTCACACATATAATCCCAGCACTTTGGCAGGTCAAGATGGTAGATTGCTTGAGTCCAGGAGTTTGAGACCAGCCTGGGCAACATGGCTAAACTTGTCTCTACTAAAAATACAAAAATTAGCCAGGCATGATGGAGCACACCTATAATCCCATCTACTCTGGAGGCTGAGGCCCTAGAATTGCTTGAACCCGGGAGGTGAAGGTTGCAGTGAGCCGAGATCATGCCACTGCACTCCAGCCTGGGGAAGAGTAAGGCTCTGTCTCAAAACATAAATTACATAAAAAATTTTAAAAATAAAAAACAGATGACAGGAAATTGCTTGTCTAACATAGTGGGTATGTTTCACCCAGGTATAATAAACTGTGTTTCCCAAAGCGTGTTTGGTGAAAAGACCAGGCCCAGTGAGGAGAGGCCATTTTGTTTTAAATGTACCACCATGAAAACAAACAAGTGAACTAGAAGGTTGCCACACTATTGCAAAATGTGCTAAAAAAAAATTAACAGACCTCAGCATAATGAAAAAGGAGAAAAAGTGCAGTCTCTTCTTAAAGAACTCTGCTTATTGTGTATACAAGTCAACTCAAGTAATTAAAGAGTAGCATTTAGGATGTCAAATCATTGTTTACCTGAAGCATGGACTTGGGGTGAGGCAGATCTTCTCCTTGATAAATTTTAATATATGCCTTAAAATATAAACATAAAAACTGCTATAAAAATGTTACTCAGTCATATCTTACTCATATTTAATTTTTAGAAAGTGACCATACGACTGCATTTTCCTAAAGACTTAGAACAACAACCAGGAATTAGCAAAAACACACCACACACCTTTGAGTGCATGTTAGCATTTTTAGTTAACTAAAAATGTTCTCAAGCAGCACAAGCCTACAGAGGCTAGGATTCCCATCCAGCTCCCCATGCACGCTGGCCTCACCGCTACCTGTGGGCAGAGTGACCATCCGCCTTGAGGCAGTCATGTCACATCTAGGTGCCGTCTCCTCCTACTCACAGCAACTTCCTAACCACCTCCTGTCCACACCATCTTCCTTGAGGAACAATCTTCCTTTAGTCACAGTTAATTGCTCCTCTAAGAGAGTGCAAAGAACATCCATTTGGTTCTTAGACCGATACTGCCACCCAATGGCCCACTCCTGGAAGGACACTGAGGTCTCTGAAAATGTCTCTCACGGTCTCCCCCAGAAAACTTTAAGTTTCAAAATATTTAAATTCAAGTTGATTTACAAGTTAGATAAGCTTTACCAAAAATCAAACATTTTAATAATTAAAACCCATATTTACCTTAAAATACTCCAATAGTCCCCGACAGGTGACCTTTGAGCCATTGATCTCCTTTTCCATTAACTTAGATGGGTTTAATACATATGGTATCAGTACCTGTAACTGCTCTTTGAATTCACCAGCAATATCTGTTCACAGGACCACAGAGAAGGAAAAAATAAGCCAAACAGCCTTCTTCAACCAAGGTGAACACACAATGCAATCTTTCCAGTCTAATTCTTTTAACATTGGTTATTGAAAGTGGGAGAAAAGCTGGGTGTGGTGGCTCAGGCCTGTAATCCCAGCACTTTGGGAGGCCAAGGCAGATGGATTGCCTAAGGTCAGGAGTTTGAGACCAGCCTGACCAACATGGTGAAACCCTGTCTTTACTAAAAATATAAAAACTAGCCAGGCGTGGTAGCAGGTGCCTATAATCTTAGCTACTCAGGAGGCTGAGGTGGGAGAATTGCATGAACCCAGGAGATGGAGGTTGCAGTGAGCTGAGATCGCACCATTGCACTCCAGCTTGGGCAACAAGAGTAAAACTCTGTCTCAAAAAAAAAAAAAAAAAAAAGGAAAGAAAAAAAGAAAAGAAAGTAGGAGCGAAGGGGTCCCTGACTATGGGGCTTTTTTTGGTTTTGTGGAGTTTTGTTTGTTTGTTGGTTTTTGAGACTGAGTCTCGCTCTGTCATCAGGCTGGAGTATAGTGGTGTGATCTTGGCTCACTGCAACCTCCACCTCCCAGGTTCATGAGGTTCTCCTGCCTCGGTCTCCTAAGTATCAAGGACTACAGGCACACATCACCACACTGGGCTGATTTTTGTATTTTTAGTAGAGATGGGGTGGTTTCACCATGTTGGCCAGGATGGTCTTGATCTCTTGACCTCGTGATCTATCCGCCTCGGCCTTTCAAAGTGCTCAGATTACAGGTGTGAGCCACTGTGCCCAACCTCCAGACTATGTTTTGACACTTTCTGGCTATGACCAAGTTGCTGATAGGTCTCTTTCCCAATGTACCTTCATTTTTGTCCTTCCCCACTGTAGTATAAAGTCTTCTCTAATTCAAAATAGAATACTATATGCAGAATATCCTTTGTGATATCCGATCTGCTCCCTAGCCTTTTAAGAAATTTCACTTTTTAAAGAATTTCATTAACAAGGTCTTCAACAAGTCAATTTTCAACCTCTCAAGTTGTCTCAGTCCTTTGCAACACCCTCACACTACTCCTTTAAATCGATAAGAAATCACTGGTCATCCATTTGATTTATTCTCGTAAATTTTGTTAATGTTAAAAGAAGAAGTACCTGTGCCTCATTATATTTATTTTCTATTATCTCCTCAGAGACCCTCTGGACCACCCCAAAATGAAAAGACCACTAATTAAAGAAAGGTGACAGATTCTCTGCAGCTTCTACAAGATTCCCACGGAGGGATCGGGAGAGCCACTAAACAGAGCTCTTTTCTCAAAGAATTACTAACTGGGGAGAGATCCAAGATGGCCGATTAACAACAGCTCAGGATTGTAGCTCCCAGTCAAAGTGCAGAGAGCGAGTGGACGCTGCACTTTCAGACGAATTTTTGTTGCCCACAGACCGGGAGATTCCCAGCGGAGGAGCCACACGGGTCGCCAGCGTGACTTTTTTGGCCGGCGCGGCTGTTTTGCCGGCACTCAGGCACGGTGCTTCTCGGTGCGGAGTATACGGGATGGGGTGCCCTTTGAGTCAGGCTCAGCTGGTCCCATCCCCACAAGGAGAACAGCAATTGGAAACGCTGAGGACTGAGAGTTTCACAGCAAGCACAGCTGAACCGGGAAGGTCCAGCTCTGTGGGGAAGG